>VZUI01094251.1:0-25895 GCA_013401135.1 Cettia cetti
TAATAATAATAATAATAATAATAATAATAATAATAATAATAATAATAATAATAATAATAATAATAATAATAATAATAGTAACAACAACAAAAATAACAGACTGAAGGGGGAACCCAGGCTGGGTTTTGAGCCCTGGCTGGATGTTGCTCAGCTGCAATTTTCTGCTTCTCCCCAAAAGGGTGCAGATTCCAGACCAAGTGAGCTCCTAGAAGAGGGATTTCTCCTCTGGATTCTCAACTTCAATGATCCAATATTCCCTGGAGCAGTCTGGTGCCTGTAATCACATATTTCTACTGCTGAAAGCAGCAAGGGGCTGCTGAGGGCTCCAATGAGGAGAGGAAACTCCTCCTGAGCTCCTGACAAGCCCTGGTGGCACTCCAGGCTCATTAAGCAGCTCTCCAAGAGGCACCTCCATAGTGGAGGAGAAGAGAGCAAACCCTCAGCCTGGAATCCTCTCGCTGTAAGAGCCTCTCAGCAGGGGAACCCATCAGATCAGGAATGGAAATTCCAGCTTTGCAAATTCCTCCCTGCCAGAAGAATGAAAACCAAGAGGCTTCCTGGGATGTGGCTGCAGCTGGAGTGACTCTGCACCAGTGCAGGTGTGGCTGTGGGTGTGCCATGGATATTTCACCATTCAGGAACCTGAGGGAGGGACCACAGTGGAAGAAATTCAAGAAAAAAATGCAGCCTTGCAAGGCCTGAGCATCCTGCCAGGGATTTCTGCCAGTTCAGGCCAAGCCTAGCACAGTCCCCAGTCCTGATCCTCCCAACCTGGAGTGCCTCCATGTCCTTGTAGCTTCAGGTGTGTTTTTTCTGGTTGTGGGATGAAAGATGAATCAAATCTACTGCAGCTCCTGAGCTGCTTTTTCTCTTCCAGACATTGATCACTCCATCTCTCCAGGGAGGAAGGGAAGGACCAATCTCCAAGAGGCACAAAGGCAGGAAAAGCCTGTGCTGCAGGGAGGAATGCAAGGCCAAGATGCACTGGAGACCTGAGGGGGCACCTGCAAACTTCAGTGCAGGGCCTGAGCAAAGCACCCACGCTGACAGTGCAGGGAGCAGGGCTGGAGACACATCAGCCTTTTCCTTCTGGAAAAGGAGGTTCTGGGTGTTCCTCATCCCACCCTGCTGCAGCCCCTGAGCTGGAGGCAGTGCTGCCCCTGGGGTGTTTGTCAAAGGGCAGGGGACAAAGTTGAGTCACTTAAACCTCACCTGAGCTCCTGCTGGTTTGGAGCACAGCCCCGGGCCAGCAGAGCCAGACCCCACAGACCTGGCCTAGTCCCCTCTGTTCCCAGTGCTGCCAGTCCAGAGCATCCCCCAGTGCTCCATCCCCTCTGCCCAAAGCATCTCCACAGCAGGCCTCTGCCTCTCTCTTAAGAAGTGTTTGTACAAAGCTCTCAGATACAGGGTGGAATGGTTGGGGTGTCTGTGCAGGGACAGGAGCTGGACTGGATGATCCTTGTGGATCCCATCCAGCTCAGGAAATTCTGTGATTCTGTGATTGATTCTGTAATTCTCTGACTCTGTGACTGTGATTCTGTGACTGTAATTCTGTGATTCTGTGGTTCTGTGATTCTGTGTGATTCTGTGACTCTGTAATTCTGCAATTCTGTGACTCTGTGATTCTGTGACTGCGACTCTGTGATTCTGTGGTTCTGTGACTCTGTAATTCTGTGACTCTGTGATTCTGTGACTGATTCTGCAGTTCTGTGATTGGTTCTGTGATTCTGTGGTTCTGTGACTCTGTGATTTTGTGATTCTGCAGTTCTGTGGTTCTGTGGTTCAGAGGGGCTGCCTGTCACCCAGAATGTCTAACAAGGCAGCAGATCAAGGCAGAGGAAGAAATCAAACTCACTGATGCCTGAAGTCATGCTCCTGAGAATGCAGAGGAAATGCAGCCCAAATGAGCTGTACAAGCACACAAGTTAATGTATGCTCATTTGCATATCTGCCCATTGTCCAGGGGAACTCTCCATTTCCTCTGGGGATCAATAATGAATAGACCTATAAGGGAATGTTGTGGTGGCAGCAATTTCTCTTTTCCTACCATTTAACTCTGAACAATATGGAACCAAAACAACAAGGCAGCCTTTCAAAGGCTGGCAGTACAATGCACCCTATAGGACATCGACCAATAAACTGAAGAGTGTGAGGGAGACCTTTGCCCTGTGGATGCTGAGAATTCCTCTCAGTTCCTCCATCCTGAGAACTCCTTTATCATCTCCACTGCAGAAGATCAGAGTCTGAGATACTGTCCTTACATCCCACCACACCCAAGTGTCTCTACCCCACTTTCACTACCAGCAGATGGCAAGGCCAGAACTGAGATAAGCAAAAGAATTTATAACAGGAAAGATTACTAAATTGGGCTGCTCTGGGGCTCTCCTCTCTCTTTAAGTCTGGTTAGCTAAGCTCTGAGTTGAAGGAGACTTCTGGTGACTCCAGATGTATTGATCAGCCTGGGAATTAAAGAATCAGCAGCCTCAAAAAAAAAAAAAAAAAAAAAAAAAAAAAAAAAAAAAAAAAAAAAAAAAAAAAGGTTCTGCAAGGCTTTAGCTTGGTGATTGACTCAGGTGAGCTGTTTATCCTGAACCACACCAGTGACAGTGTCACTGATACATCAGCATTATCTATCATTGGTATTCCAAGGATGCAAAATGAGTTTACACTCCATCAGAAATGTCCAGAACCTGTCCAGAGTCACTGGACAAAGGCTTTGGTGTTTCCCTCATACAGAGTGTGCAGTGCTGGACCCTGGATTAAAGATTACACTTGGCACAGGTAGGCAGAGAGGGAGAAGCTCAAAGTTGACTGCTCAGTGCCAGAGCACAAATCCAGGTAGTATTTCAAAGCCTCCATTAATTTTAAAGTACAAAGATATTGTACACTGGAAGGGCAAATGGCCTTGAACAGTGGCTGTGCCAGCAATCCTCCATGGAAATCAAAACCAGCTCAGCTTCAGCTTTTCCACTAATCTCAATTTGAGCACAGAATTTTCATCTCTACTGCCCTGAATTTCTCCTGAGTGCTGGACAGATTTGGCAAATGAAAAGTGAGATTTATACCCAGACAAAACTCCTTTCCTCTTATTTTGTCCTCCTGCCAGAAACCCACCAGAAAGCCAAAGAGTCTGTCCTGGAGGAGGTTAAAACAAATTGGGCACAAATTCCTGGGATGAGAGAAGGAAAAGCTTTCTCTAGGGAGCACCAGCCTGTGCTTGCAGGCCTGTGGGATATTGTGGTGCTTGTCTGGGGAGCCTGCCCTGGCTGATATTGTGCACCAGCTCTGACAACCACACAGAACATTAGGAAATAAGGCTGGTAGTTTATTTTTAATAGCAAATAACACCATAGTTATGCACAAAGTTCAAGAGAGAGCAACCTCAGTAACCAGAAGAAAGCTTCACAACTTATCAAATTAAATTAATAATGGCATTTCACCAAGTGGGTCTGAGTATTACTTTTCAAATACAAAGTAGGCAACAATTAAAAAGGCAAAACGGCTGATTTATACACGAGATGAGAATAGATAAAGCAGATCAGAAGAATCCCACAGGAATAATAAGGAGACATCAGCCTTGTAAACAGTGACAGAATTCCTGATGGGAACAGTTTGGAGCTGGATGGGGGAACCTTTGACAAGCCCTGCTCAGCAGCCTCGTGTTTTCCTGAATCCCCCTTCCCAGGGAGTCCCTCCTGCCCAGGAATTGTCCCATGCTGGGTCTTTCACCTCACCCTGCACTTCTCTCATCAGAGCAGAGCTGATGTTGCCCAAACTGACCCAGAGAACTGAGCTCATGTCTCTTTGACTGGTTGGGAAAGCCAGGAGAAAACATTCCAAAGGTGAGAACACCACAGCCATTCCAGACCTGTAAATCCATCACTCTGCAGGCTGGGTTTATCTCCTTGCTGATGGATCAGGGGGTGAAGCAATGAAACTGTTCACAGAATCATCAGTGGCCTCGTGGTAACACCTGGCCTTGCCTTGCCAGAGACCCGTGGTGCCATTGTCCTTGGAAAAGTGCCACTGGGTGGGATCAGCTGGGAGAAGCACAAAATGAGAAGGGCCAAGGGCAGCGAGCTCCCAGGCACAGGAGCACTCTGCTCCCTTCATGCTGACACAGGATTTTAGGGATTAATCACTCTCTCTGGGAATTCCTATTGAGCCAAACCCTTTTGCTCTGTCCTCACTCAACAGAAAATCAGCCCAGACTAAGGGAAGTTGTTCAAAGCATGGGAGGCTCCAGGACTGAGCAGAACAGGATCTGTGCAGCCAAAAGAAATGTGAGGAATAGCAGGAAGGGTTCTCGTGCTGCCTCACACAACTGGGGGCTGCTGCAGGCTCAGCCACACTCTGGCTTTCCTTCACCACTGGAAAAGAAGCAGGTTATTTTGCTTTCTCACGCTGAAGCAAATCAAGACTTTCCAGCAAGATCAGTAAGATCTCTACTTTTATAAAACGTGCAGTGAGGGAGCAGCTTTCAGTCTGCTTTTTTTCCCCTCAGATTTCACCACAAAATATGTAAACAGCCAGAAGAAAATAAATGTTCTCAGCCATACAATGGACAATTCAAAGACAGACTATTGTCTTCAGCCAAGCACAGCCTTAAACCTGTGTGAGCAAGAGGCAAAGCTTGTCCCGAGTGCACAAACATGAAAATAACCCAGACATGATCCATTTGCAGAGAAAAAATGTGGCAGGCCAAAAGGTTACCTGATTCTCTCTGCTTCACACCGTGTAATAGCTTAAATTGTGTTTTAAAGGTCCTCAGGCTGACATCATTGTTTACATTGACTTGAATCATCCTTTAATTGTAACAAACCCCTTCCAAGCAGCCCAGCTCAGCTCTGCTGTGTCATGCAGAGAGAGCTGACACCACTGCCTTGCCTCATCCGCAGCCAGAAAGAGCTGGGAAAAGAGATCTTGCCTCAGAAAGAGCTGGGAAACGAGATCTTGCCTCAGAAAGAGCTGGGAAAAGCATTTCTCCCCACACCTCTGCTCTGCATTATTATTTCTCTTGGTGCTCCCCATGGGTTGGGAAGCAAAGCAGTGGAAACTCCTGAAATCCCTTCCCTTATCTCTGTAAATCATCATTAATTGAGGAGTGAAGCAGCAGCGAGTGTCCTTCCCAAGGGGAGGGGATGTCCCAGTGACCCCCACAGTGGGGGCACCTGTGGGATTTATTTTTCTTCAAGGAAAGGCAGAGACACCTTGAGTTTTGCACCAGAAACTCTACTTCCCTCTTTCCAGCGTGCACCTCCCTGCTCCCAAGGGCTCTGGGCAAGCTCTTCCAAGCCTTTTCCTGCTTTTAGAATTGGGATTGCCCTCACCAAAGGCTTCCAAGTGCTGCTGTGTGGATGTGTGGGATGGCTCCTGCAGGAGCTGCTCCTGGCAGCTGCATCAGTAAGAGGAAAAGCAGAGGGGAAAATCACATTTACAGCTCTGGGGGAACACTATGTAGGAGGTGTCTGTACATTAAATGTCAGAAACACTGACCCTTGCACTACCCAGCCCAAAAACTGGGGAAATCCAGGCTCAGGAGCAGCTTTCAGGGTGATCCCTCTTGCTACAAAGGGCTAAAGTGAGCGCTTTTCAGTAGCTGTGAGGAATTGAGGAGGAGGTTCTGGGCAGCCCCACACTCATATCCCCACTGCAGCTTCTGGGGACTGGGAGGAAATTGCTTTAACTCCTAAACTAGTGTTTCCAGCCCTGATTTCACTTAATGAGCTCTGGATGGTGGGCAAACAGGATGAACACCTCACAGCTCAGCTGTTTCTCTGTGTGTGTGTGGAGTCTCCCTGGGAGCAATCCCATTTTCCTCAGGGCTGTGGGGGAATGGGCAAAGCAGCCCTGTGGTGGTTGGTGCTTTTCCTGCAAGCTGACCCCGGTGTATCCGTGAAGAAGAATTCCAGGTGAGCAATTCCTGAGCTGTGGGCTCTAAGGAAGCAAACATTTTGGCTGAGGTGGTTTAGATTTGTGGCGATTTTGTAAAAATGGAACAGGTAATGACAGGGTCAGGCTTCCTTGACCCTCAAATCAAGAACAATCCCAGCAGGGCTGAAAACTCCCCTCTCCACTTCCTTGGCAATCACGTTCCCACAGTTCAGAAAAACACAGGAAGATCTAAGGAAACCTATGTGGAAATGAAGAAGACAAAGGCAAGTGATCTGAAAATAGAAGGCTGGTCCATATATTTCCTTTACATTCTGGGCCTCAGTTTGAGTTTTGGCTGAATTTTGAAATTTTGAGGGCCATGTGCTTTTGCCATTCCCTGCAGGGCACAAAGGAAAAGTGGCTTTTTCAGACTGCCATAAATTGCAGTTCTTTCCTTGTTGCTCAGTTAAAGACTCAGTGCTAAAACTTTCCTGCTTAGAGCTAAAACAAAAGCCCTGGTCACACACACCCCAGATAGGAGGTGCGACCCCTCCTGCTTTTCCTGATATTGCGGGAACTTGCAAAAATTATTTCCTGGGCAGCAGGAACATGAAGAGCTGGCAGAAAACAAGAGATTCAACTGCAGGTCTCAAGCAGTCCCACTTTGATTTTTTCAGAAATCTCTGCACCAGGAAGAATTATAAAGGCAAAATTCATTTTGGGACAGAGAAGAGAGACTGTGCAGACCCCTGGTGAGGAAGGGCTGGGAAATTCCTCTTGGCTTCTCCTAATGTAAAAATTCAAGGAATCCTGAGCCCTGAGGGGAGTTTAGGAGACATCCAGGAAAGGGGGGGAGTGCAGGAGAGGGAAGTAGGATGTAGTGGGGACAAAAAGTATGTGCTGCAAAGTCAGGCTAATCCAAGGACTTGGGGATGAGGGTATTGGAGTGAGTCATGAAATGTCCATGCACTTACTCACTCTCCATCAAAAAACAGTTCCCAGATTGCTCCCTGCCCATCAGAGTGCAAAGCTGAGTTACACTGCTAGTAAGAGACCAGAACAGAGGTTAACAATGGCACAGGGCAGCAGCTCAGCTCTCTCCATGTGGGAATTCCCTGCTCCCATTCCCACAGCCTTTGGGAGCGTGTCCAGTGAATTTGCACAGAATGGGCATCCATCAGTCTTGCTCATCACAGCCTCAGGATATCAGGCTGATCCTGATCCTTCCTCCTTCTCCACTCGAGGAAGGGGCTCCTGGATCAGCCTCTGGGTTCACACCTCCTGCAGAAACCTTGATTCCCCTGATTTGTGCTGATCCTGCCTTGCTCCTGATGATTGCGAGCTCTGCTCCCTGGGGCAAGCCTCAAGCAGGCCCTTCCATCAAATGCCATTTCCAGATAAAAACCTGGACTGGTGCATTTGGGCAGCTTCTACTCTTTTCTCTGTGGCCTTAAAAAGAAAATTAAAGGAGTGCCTAATGGGGAGCTCAGTTCTCTATGACACACATTTTTTTCCAGCTTTTTTTGGGCAGTCAGCTGTCCTGGGGTGATGAAGGAGGGACAGGAATGTCCTGATGGGCACTCAGAGCCTGACAGTGCCCTGTCAGTGATGGGAGCTGTCATGGGAGTGAAGGAAAGCCTTGGGGACACATTCATTTCCATCCTAGCTGTTGTTTAGATACTCCAATATCCCTTAATTACTTCCACCCCTAATTCCCATTGCAGTAACATCAGGCTGGTTTGGAGGGAAAAGGAAAGGTGGGTCAGAGGAAATCCCAGAGTGAGCAGGTGAAGCTCAGAGGGGCTGTGCTTTAGGGCCCTCCTGTGCTCACTTTGGAAGCCCAACTCTGCCTCCAGAAAATCTCCTGTGTAGCTTTAAAAAATGCAGCAGCTGCTGCTGCCCCAAAACTCTCCTGCCATGGGAACTGGGAGCATCTTCCCTGTGTCCCCTGTGCTTTTTCTGGTGACCAAGTGGCCCTTCATGCATCACACCTTGCCAGTGTCTCTGGAAGCACCAGGTGTGTCTCATCCCTCAGCAGAGATGGGATGGAGCATGTTCTCACCCTCCTGCAAACTGCACTGGTGATCTGGGAGACAAACCTCCAAAAAAGCTCAGATCACCCTCCCCTGGCTGTACCTGGGGAATCTCCTGTTGGGCTTAGAAAGCTTTTGCTCATGTGCATAATAACAACATAAATGTTCTGTATTCAGCCCCATCTGAGATATTAAGCAAATAATTTGTCATAAAAGGAACAATCCAGGGAATGTGTGAAAGGGCAGGGGTGACCCAAATGGAGGGGTCCCCTTGCTCTTACTCAGGGCAGACCAATGCTCACAGATAAATATTTTGTACAAGTTTTAAAGACAATACTGCAAGTTCTTACACCAGAAACCTTCAGCAAACCATCTGGCTCATTTTCTCAGTGTTCTTTTGGGTATGATGCTGTTTTTTAGAAGTTCAGAGAATATTCAGAAATATTTGACATTTTTTTCCTTGCCTTAAATGGCTGAATTGGTATAAAGAGATTTCCAGTTGGTTTCGAGTGTGGCAGCTTCAGCAGGAGGTTCATGTATCACCAGCCTAAAAAAGGCTCCTCTGCTTTTTATAACATTTTCCCACAGTAAAGCAAATGTTTGGGAATAACACCAATTAGGACATGGGTTTTTTTTGGGAAAACAACCCCTCAGAGCCTCTGCCTTGGCACAGCCACACTCATCCTGCTGCACTCTGTGACCACCCTGGCTGGAAAAGCGGGAGGAATCCGAGCTCCTGAAGCTTTTATCTACTGATACATGGTTTAATTGAAATCTCTGTGTTAACAAGCTTCACTGCCCAGCCAGCATATTCAATTTGTAGAAGACATTGCAAAATTAAACAACAACAAAAAAATCAATTTCAAACGTGCTTTAATTTCAAAGCCATCTGGCAGGACCTAATTTTTACTCTTCAATCTTTAATAATTTCCAGCGTTAAATCACTGAAATGGCTGAGTTTATTCCAGTTCCCAAAAAGTTCCTTGGATTGCTCAGATATTAAAAAACCTTCTGGTGATCATGCCAGTGGGTAAAAGATACTGAATTTTTCATGCACAATTTAAGGTGTAAGAATTTCTTTGCAGATTGTTTTTCCCAGGGCTCATTATGAACCATCCCATTCCATACCTAAAACCTGTGCCAGCTGTTGGCATCTGCACCATCATTAATTACCCCATCAGTGGTAATTTCTGTGCAGCAAGACCCCAACCAGTGCTCTGAGGAGTTGAGAATAAGCTGAGAAATGAGCTAAAGGAAAGTGGAAATTTAATGATATTCATGGAATTAGATGAGGAAATTTAAAGATGTATTTAGAGCTGTATTTTAGAGCAAGGTGGGAAATCACTGGGATTATGTTTGTATGGTATTTTCCCACTGCTGAAAGCACCAAATAAATCAGGGATTCTCCAAAGGAGACCTGGATAAATGTAATGGCCAGAGTTCATCAGTTTCATTGCTGGAGATGAACTTGGAGGGGAAAGTGGCTGAGGAGTCGATTCCTTGGTACTGAGCAACTTTCACAGTTGTGGGATTTTCCTTCTCTCTGCATTGCAGATGGAATTGTTTGGATTGGAATCAGAGTCAGCCTCCTCAGCACAGCCCTGCCTAACTTTGGCCACAGAGATCCCAGGGAAGGTTTAACTACAGCTGAGGGATAAATCCAGGCTTGGGGAGGTCGAGCAGAGCTTCCCTGAGCTGGGTGCTGGAGAGGCAAGGTGGAGAGGAGTGAATTCCTCAGTAACACCAGGGCTATCCCAATCCTTGGCTTCCTGGCCCTGTCTCCCTCTGCCTTCCAGCCTGATGAGGGCACCCAGAGGCTGTGCTGGTGTTTTATCTCTTCCTAAAGATGAACCAAGCTCCTGACACCCACAGAGCAGCTCCAAGTCCCTCACCAGCCCTTGCCTACGGGCACAGGGATGTTCCTGCCTTCCTCCTCTGCCACAGGATGCAGACTTTGCCTTCTCTTGGCCTCCTCTGTGCCTGGCACTGATGGCAAAAGGAATCTGGACCAAACTCCAAGGTTATCAGGGCTGAAATTATTGGGAAAGGAACCTGATGAGCAAGGACCCGAGCAGCCCTGAAATGTGGGCAGCATCTCCAGCCAGGCTGAACTCCCTGTGCTCCACTTCACCCTGGAGCCTCAGGAACACTTGGGCACTCCACGTTTTCTCCCATCTCCCAATCCCTCATTATTATCCCTCTCTGATCCACAAGATCCTGTGGTGATTTCTGCCCCTGAGATCCACCCTGGGTTTCGGGCAGCAGTTCCTGCCTGTCCAGAGCTGGGGCTCCCAGAGCAGGCAGCTGGCTGCTCTGCACGTGTCAGGCAGCTGCAGCACACCTCGGGAATCCTCCCAGGGCTGCTCCAGGGGCAGCTCGAGGTGTGGGCCCTGCGGCTGACCCAGCACAGGACAGATTCCCTGGGGACACAGATCCTGAGGATCTGCTGCAGGGGCTCCTTGCCACCTGCCAGGTTTGCTGCCTCAGCTTTTCCTGGAAAAGCTGCACCAGCCCTTTGGAGCACAACCTCCAGCTTAGCTATTTATTCTGCAGGTAACTGTGGCGAAGGTGTGAAATTCCCCGGGGCTTGTGCCTGCCAGTCAGTCCCTTTCTGCAGAAGGAATACATTAAATCCCTGAAAGAATCCAAGAAAATCAAGGGCAGTGATGCTCCACAGTGTTTCCAGAAGCTATCCTCTTAACTATGAAAAGATTATAATATGCTGAAGAACAACAGCCCCGTGCTGTGCAATCCATCCGCTACCCAAAAGAAGGAAAAAGTCCTTTCTGTCAGAAGGAATTCCCCAATAAACAAGAGCCCATCTCCCTTACACAATTTGCAGCGTCATGAATGAATAGCTCAGTAATCCAGCAAAATCCTCATGCTTAATGAGATAATGAAAAGTCATATGGCAGATGGAAAAGCTCTCCCAAATCTCATTAACCTGCCTCTTGGCTTTTCTGATAGCAGCAAAAATTGGGAATAAATCCAGGGGGACTGGGAGTTTGCTGCACAGGAAGATGAGTTTTGGAGAGCAGGGGATCTAACCTGGCACCTGGGCTGAGAAGGGGAAGGCAGTGAAGAAGCACCATGTTGAACAAAATTTGAAATATCAAAGAACCAGAACCGGAATATGAAAGAGAATGCGCGTGATGTCAGTGCCCACAGCTCCAGCATGAGCCCGGGACAGCGGGATAGCCCAGACAGCTCCTCCTTTCAAAGCCTCAGCTCTGCCCCAAGTCATCAAATACAACCAGAAACCCTCCCACACTGAGGGGGAAAAGCCACAAATTGGTCAGCACTCACAAGCTGCTACTTTTAATCAAGCGGCCAAACCTCGAGGGGAAGCACCCATTAAAATCTGACCTTTATGTGCGACACCTTCGAGGAGGTTTAGTTTTTTGCCTTTATTTCCAAAGATCAGTTTTAATGGAGGCGCTTGGGGACAGAGCGGCCGCACCTGCCCGCTGGCACCGCGGCTCTCAGGTGGGTGACACCTCACCGGGCCGGCGGGGGAGCACAAAAAGCGTGGAAAAGCGCAAAGAAAGCATCCCGGAGCGCTCTCCTGAGGCCCCCCGAGGCACGGCACAGCGGGAGGCAGCGACAGCCCCGGGGACACGGGCGGCTCTTACCGTGCAGCAGCAGCAGCCCCTGAAGGGCACAGACGGCCAGGAGGGCGCAGGGCCGGGGCAGCATCCCGGGACCGGTCCTGGTGCTCGTCCCGAGCCGGCAGAGTCCGCTGGAGAAGTTTTCCTTCGCAGCCAGAAGTTCGGGAAAGCCGGAGCGGGGAGGGAGGGGAAGGACGAGGCGCGCAGGAGTTCCCACTTGTTGATTCCAGTTAAATTGTTCTTTCCATTCACTGCTTCACCCCGGGGCTGCGGGTTGCGTTTGCCTTCCCTTCTTCCCGAGCTTCTTGGTTTTTTTTCCTTCACGCCCTTTCCGCAATCCCCTTATTCCTTCTTTCCCCCCGTTTCTCCAATCCCTGCGGGGTCTGGGGAGAGCCTTGCTCAGCCTCTGAAGCCTCCCAGCCCTCCTGGCTGGCGCAGAGTCACTCAACGGGTGAAAAAGCGAAGCAAAAAAAAAAAAAAAAAAAAAAAACACCAGAAAAAGTTTGGCAAAAAGTTTCCTCCACCCGGCGAGCGGCTGCTCGCAGCAGCGCGGAGTTTGGGAAGGCGGCTGAGCCTCCTCCGAGAGGGATTCCTGCAGGGAGCCGCAGGTGCCGCGGGGATGGGCAGGAAGGACACTCTCCCAGCAGGACGGGAGCAGGGGGAGCTGCCCGGAGCCCACCTGGCTCTACCTGCCCGGGGGCACCTGCCCGGGGCGGGCAGCGGGCGGGCAGCGGGGCCGGGGCATGGCCGGAGCCCCTGGCTCTGCTCTCGGGCTGTCCCCCAGCCCTCCGCCGGCCTTGGCTTTCGCAGGGAAGTTTGATGCGAGCCCGAGATTCTTTATAGGGACAGGAAAAAAAAAAAAAAAAAAAAAAAAAGGAGGAAGGGAGAGACGTCACCAGCCGAGGCGAGGGGACTTCACTCTCTCTCTCCCTCCCTGTCATTTCTCAGAGCTCCTGGATTTCCTGTTGCTGCTGCCTGAGATGGGGCAAAGGATTCCCGCTGCTTGCCGGCATCGCCTGGCCCTGCCAAGCCGAGCATCAGGTGGCAACACCTTCCCCCCGGACAGAGAGGTGGCACCCACCCGCGCTCTGCGGGCTCGAAGGGGGACAGCACCGCAGGAACAGGCTCCCTCTGGCCACGGCCACTGCCTGTGCCCCCCTCCCTCCGGGGTTCAGCAGTCTGGGCTCTCCCTGCTGCTGTGTCCGGCTGGGATGGCCTCCCCCTCCCTGCCCTGCTGGGACGCCACTGCTGTGCCTCCCTCTCCGGGCACAGAGAAAATCCCTTGTTTGCACAGGATATTTCAGGGAATCCGGGTGATATGATTTCTATTACACAGCTGCCACCCTGATCCCTCACCTGGGCATCATCTCCAGGGGTGCAGACAGCTCCAGTCACACATGGGGGCTTCCAGGCTGTCCCTGTGCCTTTGCCCCTGCCATGCCAGGCAGGATTTCAGCACGGATGGGTGCTCCAGCCACTCGGATGTTCCCCCTTTTCTCTCCACCCTGGAAACCACAGCCCAGTCCTGGCTCAGGGCTGCTCCTGCAGCCAAGGTGCCCCTGGGCCAGCACAGCCTCAGCTCTGAAGGTCACAAGCAGGTGACAGGAGATGTCCCAGAGCATGTGAGGGGCACCCCTGGAAGTGCAGCCAGCACTGAGGTGTCCAGGAGGGAGCTCTTCTGTTCTATTTCAGTGCACATATCAGAGATGTGGCTTTTAATGTAAAAACACTGAGGATGAGAGAGTGGTGGAAGCTCCACAAGTTGTCCTTTCCAATAATCCCAATAACCCCCAAAATCTCAACAGTCCAAATAATCCCAATAATCCCAATAATCCAAATCCCAACAGGTGAGCCACTGGGGACACTGGTGGTTCAGGACTCACAGAGCCTTACAGTAGAGCACTGCCAGTCCCTGTGGCTCAGGGATGGGGTTGGTTTGCATTTTTTTGTTCCTCTTGCTCAGTTTGTTTGCAAAAGAAAAGCCAGAGCCAGCAGGTGCATCAGACTTTCACTGGATGGAGATCTGGGGATTTGGTGACACTGAACTGTGTTCAGGGCCTTTTCACACCTCAGTTTAGTCCAAAATCTAAATCCTTAATGCCCATAACAGCTCTGAGTTCTTCACTGCCGTGCACTGAAGCAAAGGAAGAGGCAGGTCCAGCTCTGAGAGTTACAAATCCAAAGACAAATGGGCACTTCAGAAGGTCAGGATTGATTCCTGGTGTAGGAGTGTCCCAAACTCAACAAGAAATTGAACACAGGTCTCAGATATTCCCAGGTTTATGAACAATAAACCTCATTTCTCATGCACAGTGTTGAATCATGAATGATTTTCTCAACATGATCTTCATGCAAAGGCCCAGATCATTGTCAAGATGACAAATGCATTTTCTGTGCCTAAAATTTTTAGAACATGCAACTTTCCTCAGGCATGGGTTACAGTAAAGGAATCCTAAATAATTATGGAAAATAGTAAAGACCAATCCCATAGGAGCTGAACTGGAGAATCAAAACTCTAACACAATGATAGGACTGTAGTTTATTTGTAATTTATGGGGAAATGTTTAAAAATTCATTAGAGGTTACTTACCAGCTGGTAATAAATTATGTTGTATTTGTGTAATGCCCCAGATAATCTTTTATCTGTTGATAAACGTAATTGATCTTTTAATTGAGATTAAATGCCTTTAGTATGTGGTTTCACAAGGAATTCAGTTTTAGAACCTGGCCAAGCAGTCCTGAGTTTATCATACTTTATTTTCTCCCTCATAATACGCAAAATAAAAGTTATAAGAAGGACATAATTTATTCCTGAGCACCTTCCTGTGCCTGGAGCAACCTGTTAGAGCTTTTCCAAAGGAAAGCAGACTTCCCTGGCACAGCAGCCTGTTCTGCTCACACAGATGGGAAAAGCCATTTGCTAACTGGGCTAGAACCTCTCCATAATAACCCAGCTCATTTTTCCATGACAGATATTCCACCCGAGCTCTTCACCAGTATGAACAAATATCAGCCTCAGCACGCTCAGGGGAGCAGAAGCAGGGCTAGGAAAGGTCATTTTCCTTCCTAATGAGGCACTTTGAGCTTTGCAAGGCACCCAGCAGTTGTAGCAGCGCGACCAGAACTAAATAAAAATAATCCCAAGGTGAGGGAGTGAGTTGCTGTGCCTGTGCCCCAGACAACTGGGATGGGAAGCAGTAACCTGCAGGAATTTGGCTGGAATTCCAGGATATGGAATATGGTCTTTGTAGGACCAAGGCAGGGGAGTCTGTGGGACCTGACTGACCCCAGGAAATCCCCAAACACCCTTTGCAGTATCTCCCATCCTTTCTGGCAGAGGGTTACGTGTGTCCTGTTAATCCCTTCAGCCAGCTTGGCAGGGAACAATTCCAGGGCTGGAAACCCTTCCCTTCACCTCACTGCTCTGCTGGTGCTCATCCATGGAAGGGGGCAGAGGCAATGGCTGTGGATGGGGCCTGGAATTGCATCCTGTGCTGCTTTAGCCCTAAAGGTGAAATGTCTCTAAGCCAAGAGGAGTTGCCCAGCCCTGGGCTGGCTCCCTGCTCAGTCCCAGCAGGCCCAGCCAGGCTCTCCTGGCCCAGCCCATTTCACAAACTCTCCCTGCCAGGTGCCTGTGCCTCCCCCAGCCACAGAGGGAAGAGATGAGTTTCACCCCTCACCCTCAATTTTAGCTGGGTAATTCTGCCCTGTGTGTTGGGGTGGGTGCACTGGGGTGCCTTTGCTGTCAGCCCCACACAGAGAATCCTGGCAGATTCTGCTCTGCAGAATTGTTCTCCAAAGGGGCTCCAAAGCAGCTGGGGAGAGCTGGAACCCCCAGCCACGGCTGAGCTGCTGTGGCCTCCCAGAGCTGAGCTGAAAGAGGAGCAAGGAGGACAAAACAAGGGATTGAAAGTCATTTCTCCTCGTTGGTGATCTTAGTTCCAGTGCCTTTGGGGCCAGGGAGTTGGCACACCCCCAGACTGCCACTGTGGCATGCTGCACCCACATCCCTGTCCCCTCCTGGATGGACAGTGCCCCCTGTCCTGCACATTCAAGCCCCTGGAAGAGGTGGTGGAAGAAGGGAGGACATTGCCAAGGTGCCTTGCAGTTCTCTGTGACAGAACCCTGCCTGCCCCTGAACTCAGCAATTATTTAATTGATGTCCAGGCTGCCTTGGAGACATTTCTGATCTCCAGGACAAGCAAGGTGCTGGCTACACACGGGATGTGCTCCCTGAGCCATAAACAGGAGCAAAGCCATCAGTTCCCAGGACACACAGCCCAGCCCAGCCCCACATCCCTCCCAGGGCCAGCAGCACATTGCTGCCTTCATCCCCAGGACAGCTGCAGGGCTGGGCCTGCCTCTCCCCACAAGCCAGGCAGGCTGACCTCCCTGCACACACATCCTCCAGTCCCCTGGGATGAAAATCCAAGTCAACATTGTCACTCTGTGGGCAAACAGGGTGGAGAGCTTTCAGATAAAAATATTTTTCCCTGGAAAATGGCATGTTATCAAAACAGAAACCTTCTGTGGGAGTGCTCTGGCTGGAGTGATTCTGCTGGGGATGGACTTTCCAGGGAAAGAAAGCACCATCCCAGCCTTGCCTGCAGCCTGGGGATGTCCTGTGTGTGCAAGGCCTGGTTTTGAGTCATGAGCCTGATTTGGGTGAGAAAATGTATTTTCACATCTTGCCAAAGTCCTCAACAAGTCCACTGGCTGAGCTTTGGCCGTTCCAATCAGCCCCTTGCAGATGTGCTTGCTTACTTATTCTTTTGTTTAGAAAAAAGAAAAAAAAGGTCTCAAGAAAACCCCATTTGGCTCAAGCACAGAATGGGAACAAAATGTTTCTCTAGCTGGGAAAAAACATTTCCTGGCCAGCTTTGTTGAGGCAGAGAGCAGCACTCAGGCCATGGGATCACAGGAGGTGTGGGACCAGCAGGGCCACAGGCACGTCCCCGTGTCCTCTGTGGGGTGGCAGCATCACAGGGAGGGGCAGGATGCTCACACAGTCACTGACAGAGCCTCCCTGCAACCTCCTGCTTGAGCAAGAAGGGAAAATAGCAAAAAACCAAGCTCAAAGCTGGAAGAGGCCTGCTGGCCACTTCTAAGAGCAACAGGTATAGGTAACAAGTATAGGTAAAGTAATACACTGCAAGGAATTTTATTTTTTGTATTAAAAACTGTTGAGAATGAGGAGTTTTCCTCTGGTGTCACCATCCCTGCCTGGCATCCTGACAGGTTCTTCCCTCTGAGGTTTGTCCCTGCTGCATCCACGGCCGTCCAGCCCAGCCCAGCCTGTCCTGCTGCTCTTCCCTCAATCCACCTGAGTGAAAAGCCTCTCAAACACGTTCAGACAGCAGAGGAAAGCAGGACATTTCCTCCTTGTGCTGGAGACGTGGGAGATTAAAGGATAAAGAGCACTCACCTCCCCTCCCATGGCTGCAAGAGCTGGAGTGTTCCTTTAAAATTCAGCGAGGGGGAATGGCTGATGTTCCTTCTCTTTGTGTTCCCCGTCTGAGGTTGTTTTGGAGCATCTCCTTGTAGCTGTTTGCCTTGAATCCTTTCTTTCTGAGTCTGCCTGGGGAGATCCTCACAGCTTATAAATATAATGGAGGCCTTGGGCCCGCACAGCTCTTACAGACTGGTTTGGAGCAGCAGCCAGGCTTCTGAGCCAAGAGAACAAAACAAGAGCAATGGTAAGGAAAATAAATAGCCATCAACAAAAGGAGACAGGCACGGGGTTTGATCTGCTTTGTTCTGCCAGAGTCTGTGGCAGGAAGACAAAGATATCCACCTAATGGGGAAGAAATGCCTGAGCCAGGTTTCATCCACACACAGCATTTCAGGTAAGGAAAATATTCCAGCCCTTTAAGTTACCTCCATGCAGACCTTCTCCCAGCACTGGCCTTCCTCAGTCAGAGGCCAGATTTTGTGTGCAGGGTTTTCCTTTGCCAGAGCATGAACTTCAAAGTGTGAGAAAGAATGGGTTTCAGCCAGAGACCAAGAATGCTCGTTTTATTTATTTTAGTTTGGATTCTAATTCCCTTCTTACTCTTTCTCTCTCTGTGGGGATAAAGCAGGATTTTCTTACCACTCAGAATGGGAATGAGAAGCGTGGTTTGTGTCCTGGTGCTCTGCAGACACTCCCTTCCCACTGGAAGCTCCTGCTCACGTCTCCAGGGCTCCATCCCTGATTCAAATAATGGGAGTGGAGGGAGAAAAAGCACAGACAGGCCATGACAATGGCAAGGCAGGAAAACCACGAGTGGTTTGCACTGTCCAACCCCATCCAGGTCAGTCCCAGAAGTGTTGGGGTTAATTCAGCCAAGGCTGGAGTGCAGGGCTGTGAACTCCTCAATTTGGCACCAGAGTGGCACCAGTTTATCACTCAGCTCTGACCAGGGACCAGTGCTTAAAATGTCATAAATGCTGCCCCTCCTCCTGCTGCTTAATCCAGACTGGGGGAAGACTGGGATCTGTCATCCTGGCTGTTTCCTCAGCCCTTGGTGACTGCAGGAACCACAGGGCAGCCTCTGGAGCAGGGTGAGATGTTCCCCCAGCACTGCCCTGCAAGGCCAGTGGGGAGAGGCCAGTGCAGCCCCAGATATCCCAGTTCAGCCCCAGTTGTCCCAATTCAGCCCCAGTTGTCCCAGTCCAGCCCCAGATATCCCAGTTCAGCCCCAGTTGTCCCAATTCAGCCCCAGTTGTCCCAGTCCAGCCCCAGATGTCCCAGTCCAGCCCCAGATGTCCCAGTCCAGCCCCAGTTGTCCCAGTCCAGCCCCAGATGTCCCAGTCCCCAGCCAGCAGAGCTGCAGAGCCCAGCAGAGCTGTGTGTCATTAATCATGGTGCAGATGCCACAGGAGCATGCCCAGCACTCCTCTGGCTGGGCTGCCACTGCTCTGTCAGATTCCACAAGTAAATGCTCCCTGTCTCCATAGAGTGAGCACTGGGATCATCCCTGGTTTATACCCTGGCTCCAAAGTAAACCAGCACGAGCTCCATGACTCAGTGCAGCCATGAGGCAAAAATAGCAGGCTGGTGTGCTGAGATGATGGGGAGAATCAAAGGGACACTGTCTCCCCAAACTAAAATGTCTGCAAATGAGCTCTCAGCCAGCACAGGGCCAAAAGAAATGTTTCTTCCGTGGACTTCTTTATTTTCTAGATCTGAAAGGGAGCAGTTGCTGAGGACAAGTGGACATTGTGCTGAAGCTTTGAGAAACGAGACGTGGTGGCACAAAGACACTGATAGTGGAGCTGCCATCACTGATCTGCATTGTCCACGCCAAGAGGGACTGAATAAAAGCTTGAACTGGAGCCAGTGGCAGTGAATAGAAGGGAATGGGGAGATTCCCACTGCCCTTAATGAGTTTTGGCTCTGAACCTACATGAAGAAACATAACTAGCAGTGAATAAAGTGGATTCTAAAAATCCTTTCACCTTTGACAGGACGGGCTGGAATTAGTGAAGTGCCAGGAGGAATCTGTTTACGATGCAGTTTTTTCCAAAGGTGGCTGTGTCCCACATGGAACAGAAAGGCTGAGCTGTGAGTGTTGTCCTTGCATGGGTCAGCAGCTGCAGCCACCAGGCTGGAACCTCAAAGCAGAAATCCCAAACATGTCCTGGCTCCACCACCTTTTCCAGCCTCCTTTGTCCCCCTCCCACCGAGGCCAGCCCCGTCACCTGGAGTGGGGGTGCCACAGTGGACAGAGTAGCTGTGAACAGCTCCGAATATAAACAGAAAGTGCTGCAGGAAAACGGGCACCTGTCTCAAGGCTGTGGTGCTTCCTCTTGCTGGAAGAACTTGGTGCAGCGCTGGGGCACAGCAAAAACAAGAAATTGGCACAGTTAATTGGAAAACTATGAAGGAAATGCAAGGAGAGCTTATAGGAGGGTAGCAGGGTTCATTTGCTTGTCCAGTTCCTGCTCACACCAGGGGTAGGGTGTTGGAGGAAAGCAGAAGTATTTCATATTTGTTCATCATCCCTGCTTTGAATAGAAGCAAATCTGAGGAGACTGTGATGGCTTTTGCAGGCAGGCAGGGCTGGATGTGAGAGCCTTTCTCAGCAAGGTCAGTGAATGAGTCAGTGCAAGGCCAGGAATAGCGCTCAGGAGCAGCCTGATGTGGAGCTGGAGACAACAGGCCCTCCTTTGTCCCCCAGGAGTCCCCAGCCCTGCTCAGGCCCTTGCTTCAGCACCCTCTGCCCATGAATTCCAGAGATGAAGCACACATTTTTGGATGCTCTTTCCCAAGCAAAATGCTGGCGAGACCTTGCCACTCTCGGTGGCTGCATTCTGCTGCTTGGCCTGTAAATACAGACAGATATGTTCCTCCCATTTCTTTCCCTTCCCAAGTTTCTCCCTCAGCAGACCCAAACCCAGTGGGGTGTCAGACATGGGATGGGAGGAACCATCTCCCTGCCAGGCATTCTGATTCAGTGGTGGCATTCACACTGCTCCTCCCTAAAGCTCACCTGTGTGCTCCTGGCAAAGCCACTGGCTCTCCGTGTCCTGTTCCTGTCTGCACAGCTGGGCTGAGGGTTTATCCACCTTCCCACAGGAGCTGTGCTCCAGATCTGCAGTGACACAGCCACTGGGTGCTGAGGCTATCCTGAATGAGGAGCCTCAGCCTGGCAGGATCCCAGATTTGCCAGCAAGGAGGGAATGTGCTTTGGGATTAAACAGGAGAAGAATGTCCCTGCAGCCTCCCACGGCACCCTGGCATGGGGGGAGTCCAGTGGGTCCTGGCAAGCTGAACTGGATCTGTAGTCCAGTAAAACCTGTATCCCATGGCTGGGAATCCTGCTTGTTCCTGCTCATGATGTTCAGTAACACGTGGAGCACACAGGTTAAAAAAAAACCCCAAAACACTGCTCCTCTTTTCTCAAAGCCTCCAAACTCTGTGTTCTCTGCTGGCCAGGCACCTGCCATCTCCCAGCCTTTAAAGAACAAACAGTGGTTTTATAAAGCCTTGGTACCCCTGACAATGCCACAAGGCTCTTCTGTACAGAGGACCTTTGTCTTCTGGGCATCAGGAAGAATGAAAATACTGCAGGGATTTCCTACTCCAAATGACAGAGGTGGGATAAAAGGGCTTTCAGTCGGAAAACAAGGATTCAAAAATCAGCAAGGTGGGCTCTGAGGACTGGCTTGTGCATTTGCTTCCTTCTCTTATCATCTCCTTGTCCAAGTATTTGTCTCAGTCTCTGCTGCTGTGTTTGGCAGTGAGGGTTGAACCCACCTTTGTAGCTTGTACCTTTTTCAGATAAGGGTTACATTCACAGCCTGGTTTAAAAATGAAATCACACCATGAAACTGCTGCTTCATCTTTTTTTCTCTGAGCTTTAACTCCTCAAGCCAGGCTTGCTGCATTTCCCAGGCAGTGCTGAGCCCACACCAGCTGCTGGAGGGATTTTCTGCAGGCACATTTCTTTCTGAAATCACATTTACTCTGGTGCTGTGTGCCTATCATTACTCAGAGGTTTGTGGCAGCAATTAGTAGGTCACAGAAAACTTTCTTTTCTTCTCCAGAGTCCAGGGACATCCTCAGATTTATTGCCTCTTGCTCGGGCATCATCCAAGGTGGGAGTGCTTGGTGTGAAAGTGCAGCCTCAGCCTTTCTCCAGGAGGGGCCCAAAGGACATTTCCACTGTGACTGCTCTGGGTTTGTCTCAGTCCTCACGTAGATTTTGAAAAAAAGGGACCAAACCTCTGAAAAAATCTGGGCGGGAGGGAAGGACTTGCACTTCTCTGTGTCCACACAGTGTGTCACCCTTACTCTGCCGCAGCGCTCTCATTTACCATCCCGGCAGGATCAGGGGTGGCTTTCAGAGGAGAAAACTTCCCTGGTTTGCTCCCAGTGCATGAACTGGCGCTGAGCAGGTGAGATTTCCCGGGGGACACCCTCAGCCTGCAGAGGGGTTGAGCTGGCAGCTTCTTCCGAGGCAGCGCTGGCTGATGAGCACCAAGGATTGCCGCCAGCACCCGTGGGTTGAGGGGGAGTTCCGAGGCCAAGATCTGCCTCTTCCTTCCCAGCATTATCCCCGAGCACTAAGGAAATCAGTTGTTCTTCGAGTCTTTCCTCCAGGAAAGTTTCCCATTTCCACCTGCTGGAGCCAACAGTCGGGAACACCACTAGTGCCAGAGCCTCTGCAGGAAGATCTGACTGTTCCTTTCTGACAGCAACACCCCTCCCCTTCCTGGCTGAAGGTGACGATAACTCGTGTGGAAAAGGCAAGGTGCAGGATCTGAAAATTGCCACGTGTCTCCTTTCAAAATTATTGGAGGTGTGCAGCTGTGGGGGTGCAGGGTAGCACAGCTCTCTTCCCCAGCTGGGCTGGATTTATTGCTCCCCTTCTGCAGGGTTTTGTTGCTCTCTTAGAGGCACACTGAACTCCTCCCATCATTTTCATGGGACTGTGTCAGGGGTAAGGGACTCTTCAAAATGCATCAAGGTAGCAGGATCTGGCAGATGGAGACTGATATAGAGATGAAATAAGGAGCATTTCACAAGGTGATTTCAGCCAATTTTATCTGCTGTATTAAAATTTAATAGGCATGAAAGCAGCCAGGTTCTGTAGAAAAATCTAACTCTGTTTTATAGAAATTGTTTAAAAAAATAAGGATTTTCTGTGCCTTCTATTAGTGCAGATTGCACAATCAGAAGTTGTTCTGCTGTACATGCCTGTGCCATAAAACTGGGTGACAAAGGAGTTGTCTGTCCCAAATTGTGGCCTGAAGTTATCAGCCTGTGCTAAAACACTGAGCATTCTCCTGGAAGAGTTTTTCTCTTTGTTCCATGAACATCAAAGTGCTAGAGCTTGATGGCTGAACAATCACAGAATCAGAGCTTCATTGAGTGACTGCGGTGGGAAAAGCCCTCAGGGACCATGGAGTCCAACATCCCCCAGCACTGCCAAGGCCACCAGTGACCCATGTCCCCAAGTGCCACATCCATGAGACTTTAAATCCCTCCAAGGATGGGTGCTCCACCATTGCTCTGGGCAGCTGTGCCAGGACTGGAGAGCCTTTTCCAGGAAGGAATTTCCCCAAATATCCACCCTGAGCCTCCCCTGGCCAGCCTGAGGCCATTCCCTCTCCTCCTGTTCTTGGGAGCAGAGCCCGACCCCCTGGCTGTCCCCTCCTGGCAGGGAGCTGTGCAGAGCCACCAGGGAACCCCTGAGCCTCCTTTTCTCCAGGCTGAGCCCCTTCCCAGCTCCCTCAGCCTCTCCTGGGGATCCAGCCCCTTCCCAGTTCTATTTTCTTCCCTGCACAAGCTCCAGCCCCAAAATGTCATTCCTGAACTGCCCCCAGGACTGGATGTGTGGCATTGGTCACTTCCCTGCTGGCCACACTGTTGCTGAGACAAAAACATGTAATAAAATAACAGCATCCTTAAGAAAGTAATAGCATCCTTCAGACTCCTTCTCCTCTCTCTGGGAACCCGGGCTGGAATTTAGAAGTCCCTTTGACAAGTGATGTCATGGCATCCTCACCGCTCTGATACCAGCTCAGTTCTGTGTGATTTGACTCTTCTTTGTCCTCTTCCTCGACTCAAGAAAGCAATGCCTCTGGATGACAAGGGAGATATTCCAGGGTCAGCTGCTAATTTTTGCTTTTTTGCCATCCAGTTTGGCAGTAGCTTATTGCAAGTGCTGGCCTGCTCAGCAATTGCAGAGATTTTGCAATGGTCTGCAATGTTGTGGTGATAAAGAATTATTTACTGTTTCAATCTCACAGCAGTGCTGATGTGCCTCCTCCGCCCCCACCAAACACAAAAACAAGGTAGGGAAAATGGTTTGGAAAAGGAGGGAAAGCATGGATCTCATTTTAATAGTGAGTGTGAGCACTCCCCTACCCTGAGTGAGTCTCCTTTCCAAGGGCCACATCCCTCTGGCATCCCTCAGGTGCTTCCACTGGAAAGTCCTGCTATTCAGTTGCACTCCTGCTTTTCTTCAGTGCAGTTTTAACAGCTGGAAATGAGGAGGAGAGGCAGGAGCATGGGAGCAGCCACTCCCCGTGTGCCTCCACAGCCCAGCAGAGGCAGCAAACCTTCCCTTTGGCTCCCAAGTTCCTCCTGTTCTTTGCACAGGAGGGGGGGACAGGCAGGTTTAAGACCTTGCCTCTGGATGCTTTTGGAGAGGCTGGAAATATCTAAGGATAGCAGGAAATAAGGACTCAGCTGGGAACAGAACACAGGAATGGGTGAGGGAGAGGCAGCCCCCAGTAATGTCCCCATTCAGCACAAAAACATTTCAGAGCATAAGATCATCCACAGCAAATTCTGTCAGAGATTCATCCACAGCAAATTCTGTCAGAGATTCATCCACAGCAGATTCTGTCAGAGATTCATCCACTCCACCTCCTGCTAGGGCTCAGACTGGAGGCTTTAAGGAGGGCAGTGAGGGAATTGTCTTTTCCAGGACTGGTTTCCCAGCCTGGGACCATCCAGCACAAGCTGCCAGAGAGGTGCTGTCTTTTGGCTTAAGAATCCTGATTTCCTTGCAGGGACCTTCCCCATGACCCTTCTGAGGGCACGAGATGCTTTTAACACCCACAGCCAGGTTTTCCAGAGCAAAGTGCACACAGGAACCTCTCCTTTGCCTTCTTTCCAGCTTTCCAGCACGTCACCTGCTGGTTTCATCTGCTCCTCAAGGCTCTCAGTGCAGCTCTTGCTGCCTCTTCACCCTCCTTGAATTTAAAGACCTACATCATTCCCATCCTCAGACTGGAAACTCACAGTTTCCTTAGCCATTTCTGGTATTGAAGCTGTTCCATCTCACTTTTTTTTTTTTTTTTTTTTTTTTTTTTTTTCAATGGAGTTTCTAACCTGATGCCAATAAAAGAAGCAATTACTTCCTCTGCACCTATGGAGCAAACAACCCAAAGAGTGGTGGAGCTGGCCAGTATGGTGATTTGGAGAAGGTTTTGGCCCCCATAAAACCATAATATATTCTAGGAGAACTGTGGGGAGCTTCCCATCAGCCAAGAAAAGGAGAAGCAGAGCAGGAAGCACTCTTGAAGCTGTCTGGGAGAGGTTCTGAGACAAATCTCCCAAGTGCCTGGGTCAGTTCATTCCTGTGCTGAGCTCAGGCTTTGTTTTCAGCCACGCTCACACTGTGCAGGGTGCTTGAGGAAGCCACCTGTGCATGACAGCCCCAGGCAGAGACCTGAAGCTCTCATCCAGAAACTCCATCTCCCCAGCCACAGCCCTGCACAATTCCATTCTCTCTCCTTTTCCTTCCATCAGCTTTTCACCCCAGTGGATTTTAGGGTCCCTCCATGCTCTGAGGCTCAGGCTGAGGTTGAGATCAGTTAAAGAAAAAGAAGTTGTTTGTCTCTTTCTCATTCTTTTAAGCACTCTCCAGATGAGCATGTGAATCCTCAGAGGTAAATCCCAGCCCCAGACTGTGGGATGAGCCCACCCTTCTGACATGGAAATCATGATGCACACCTGATGGTGCACCTGACTGATTTTCACTCTTATCAGAGTGAAAAACCCCCTCAGGTTTTATCCTGGCCACTGTTACCAAGAGCTGTCTTGCCCTCTATTCCTGCATGCTATGACAGTTAAAAGCAATGCTGCAGATGATTAGATCATTTCTCTCCTCAGCTGCCTGTGGTCTTTGGCCACGTGCTGTCCCCAAGAGCCATTATATAGGAAACTCCAGGGAAAATGGGAAAGCTGCTTATTTTTCTTGGCATCTGAATGATTGTTCTGGCCAGGCTGAGTCCAGTTTTGTGTGTGTTTATGTCACACTTTATTATTTGCATGGCCAGCCCTGGTATGGGTTTCAGGGGCTGGTGGTTTTGTAATTTGTACAGCCCTTGCTCTCTCTGCCTTTGCTGCTCTCCACTGGAGTTGTGGCTGTTTCCTTTTTCATGGCCACTTCCTCCTGAGGGAGCAGTAATTTATGGTCAGAGGTTAACCTCATTTGCTGAAATATCCAGCTCCTATGCCAACAGATCTATAAAAATGGAGAGCGGAGATGAAAAGATGGGAAATAAATAAACCAGATATTCTTCAAATGACACACAGAGCCATTCTTGTGGAGACAGAAACAAAAGGATTCCTGCAGTGGCTGAGATCAGAATCAAACCCAGTGTTTTGCCTTTGTTGGTGCATCTGCTCCCTGAGCCAAATGTGTAGTGATGGATACCTTGGGGCAGAACATTCCCAGGTTTTTATGGAGTTCTGTGCAACCCTGGGCCCTCCCCTGGTGTGAGCAGCCCTGCCAAGCTCCTGACTGGGTTGAGATTTTGGGACAACGTTGTTCCACAGATTAGCTGGGCATAAAGACATTCCTTTCCTTTCCTTTCCTTTCCTTTCCTTTCCTTTCCTTTCCTTTCCTTTCCTTTCCTTTCCTTTCCTTTCCTTTCC
>VZUI01094261.1:0-73572 GCA_013401135.1 Cettia cetti
AAAGAAAGAAAGAAAGAAAGAAAGAAAGAAAGAAAGAAAGAAAGAAAGAAAGAAAGAAAGAAAGAAAGAAAGAAAGAATGCAGAAAGTTCATCGAGGGTTTATCGTTCTTTGTCCATTGAAAATACCCAAGGAAGAGATTTCCAGTGTTTTGTTGGCTTTTGTTTTGCCTTTTTCTTCCACAGGGATGTGTGCTACGGCATGAACCTTAATAAATGCTTTGATCTGTCCCTTTGAACTTGAAAGTATAAACGCAAAGTTTCACATCTACAAAACTTTTCTTTTTCCTCCAGCTCTTTCTGGCTGTTTTGCACAGTAAACTCAAACTTATTGGTACAGATTAAATATATTCCTTATCTAGACCACTGGCAGCGCAGACTGAAAAGGACTCCAAATAACAAACTAGATTTGTCCCTCAAGTGGATGCTGTCCCCATGGCCCATGAACACTGCTTACAGCCTGTGGAAAGTTGTGAAGCATTTTGTATAAAACTGCAGCTGGGAAAGCTTGTATATTCATTGGAAAACCACCTTTCTGTGTCTAGTCATATTTACACAAATATATTTGCACAAATCTCTTCCTTTTCCTTGTTTGGTTTTATTGTTGTTGTTTGTTTTGTGGTTTTTTTTGTTGTTGTTGTTGTTGTTGTTTTGGTTTTTTTGTTTTTTTTTTTTTGGTTTTTTGGGGGGGGTTTTTGGGTTTTTTTGGGTTTTTTTTTTGTTTTTGAAAGCTTTATAATGACTCTTGAAGATAGTTCTTTAGCTGGTGTAAATAAACAAAGACAAGACTTTTTGTGTCACTTGAAGAAGCCCTGATTCCCTCTTTTTTTTTTACTGAAGAAGTGAGAAGAGGTGGGGAGAAGAAGAAGAGAACAGAGATCTGGAATCTAAAAAAGCTTCCTAGATCTATCTGGGCCTAATCCCCATTTGCCTCCTTCTGATTTGTAGGACTCTCTGGAGGAAACCTGTGCTACTCAGAGGACTCTACAACATGAGTTTTTAGTGGTATTTTAGAGTAAATTAGACACTGATCTCTGAAGTACAGCTGTCTAGCTAATTTAAAGTCAGCTTATGATGGTGTAAATATCATTTATATACGTACTGAACATTTGGATGTTCCTTGCAAGCTACTAAAGGTATGCAGGTACAAAAACCAGCAGCCACTTCATGCAACACAATGTGCTTATTGAATATAATTTAAATACAGATTTAATTCTGTGCATTTATGCATATTTTTGGAAATACTTTTCTCTATCCATCCTTTTGAATTAGTAGCTGTTCCTGAAGATGTGACTTGTATGGCTTGTGCTTTTCCATTGTTCAAGAGATAAGGTCCTAGAGGAGGAAGTCCTGACCTTGCTGAAGTCCATGATAAAGGCTGTTCTCTCCACTGGGGTCAGAATTTCACCTGGGTGTTTATTTTGGTTTCTAAAGGTTGCCTTTGACAACAGTGAATTGACGCAGTATGTTTTGAGGCTATCAAAACAGTGACTTGGAGAAAGAGCTACTTAACTTCTGAATAATAACCTTCCCAACTAAAGCCCTACGTATTACAGTTCTTTTGAGGAAGATTTAGCTGTAGATATTTCCTGTCAAGCAGTGTTCTTAACATGAAAATTAAAAAGAAAAGAAAACAAACAAACAAAAAATTACAAAAGAACTGAAGCCTGTAGCTTTAGAAAAATGCATTCTCTAATTTTTAAAGCATGCTAATTTTCACAGGCTAGTGAATGATTTTCTCTTTTTCCATTAAAAAAAAAAAAGAAAAAAAAAAAAAAAAAAAAAAAAAAAAAGAAAAAAAAAAAGAAAAAAAAAAAGAAGACTGTTGTAAGACTAAGGATAATCCCCAGTGGGCTTGACATTTTTCCAGAAGAAATTAAGAGCAGAATTCATCAAACATTAGTGTTAAGAAGTCAGAAATTCTGGAATGTTTGTCCAAAGTCCCAAGACCCAGAGCAAACATTGTCATCCTGCTGGGCTCCAGCCGAAAATCAGAGCCAAAATAAACAGAGGCAGAAACTCCATCTGACTGATCCTGTGGAAACAGCTGTAACCACTTAGGTGGAAAACCACCTCAAATTCTTCTCCCAGAAAACACTGATGACATGGGAGATGGCAAGCAGGAAAGCCCTGTCAGGGTCTCTCTTCAACTGTGGTCAGGAAAATATTTTTTTTCTCCACAATTGTAAATAGAAGGGTTCAACCCTGGTCACAATAAAATGCAACCACATAAAAGTTAAATGCCTTCTTTTTCTTGTGCTTTTCTCTTGTGCATTTCTTAGTGTTTGATCTTAAGATCCCTTCTGTAAATGTCCTATCTGCAAAAAAAAAAAAAAAAAAAACACCACTTTTTCCATATTGAACCTCATGCTTCTATCCAAAAGCAAAATGTGATGTGTCTTTAGTTCTGTGTTCAGACTGTGATTTACGAAGTTGTCTGAAACATACTCACTTGATTTGTTGAAATGAAGCCAGTATTCAGACTAAACACCTTCTGTTCAGCCTTTTTCTTACTATTCTCTTTAGAGGGTTTTTGTGAATGCTATTTGGCAAAAAAAATAGGAAGCACATTGGAAGAAATAGCAAACATAAACAAATCTTAAGGAGAAAGAACTCTGATTTGGGTTGTCCAAGCTGCACATGTCTTCCCTAAGGAACTTGACAGACAGAGGAAACAGAAAGAGAGGATGAAATTGGGGGGGGGGGGGGGGGGGCGCTAACAAGAAAAGAAAACTGGATATATGCCTCCTTGCTTTATGTGAAATAATGTTTAAGTATACTGGATGTTTAAGGTGGAATAAAGAGCATTGCAGGAACACAGTCTGCTTTCACTGCCAAAGGAAATAATTCTAGATTCCTTATTTTTATAGGAAGGCAGTGCTCATTTTCCTGAAATTTTCATTCTGGTCCTGGAATTTTGTTTGGTTTTAGCCCATCAGCAGGCTTAGCACAGACACATAGATGGTAATACTTTTAAATGCTGTTAACATGGAAAAATCATTACCATTTCTTGTCCTCTGTGTCTTCTCCCATTTGTCAAGACTGTGCCATACCTGTTTAACTGCAATTCATTTCAGCTGGTTTTCCTGGATGTCAGTTAAGAGCATTTTATTTTTGGTCTTTTTGATTAAGTCAATGTACAACAGTGGCATTGGTTTTCCTGGCAAGCTGTAGTTTCAGGGAAGAGTTTTGTGTTAAAAATAAATGACCTCTTACAAGCTTCTGCAAAATTAAATAAGAGCTATAACAGGCCTAAAAATTGTAACATTTCCTTTTTTTTTGAAAAATAAGATACACATTTTCCCCATCATTATGGCATTGCATACTGTGCACTAGTTTCCTGTCCCCCAAATGCTCCCCCTGCCTCCTCATCATTCTTTATGTTCACAGATTCTGCTCCTTCTTGCAGTGAATCCCTATACAAAATAGCTAGGGACTGTTTGCATGACAACTTGAAGTAGTTTTGTGTGTATCTTTCAAAAAAGGTGCAATTATATGCAATACAGATACCCTTCAGGGTATTTCCCAAGCAGCAGAGATCCTTCAGGGATGTATCTGCCTGAGATGTATGTACAGGAATATTTTGCTCAAAATCCTGTTTAAGATGGAGCAGCGTATATTTTACTCCTTACAGGAGGCATAAACCAGAGAAGTAGTCAGTAGAAAAAAAGGCCAGCATGGTAATTTGTTACTTTACAAGCAACACACTGCAAGATTTTTGCATGAGTACACCATTACTAAGCTTTCTGTGTTTCCAAAAGTCACAGTTAGCACATGTAGGAGGTATGAGCTGAGGAAATGCACAGTGGTCAGCAGAAAAGCAACTCCTTATTTCCTAGGTCTGAAATCACGCCATCTGGGAAAGAGTGAGAATAAGAGCAAAGGCAGGGTGACAATGGAGAGAGAAGGGTGGTAGTTTGGAAGAGAAGTCCACAGAAACCCTATGACTGACTGACTAATGCTACCTTGACTGCTGGTGCCAAGATGATGTAAGCTGAAAGGACAGAAAGAAGATTCCATTATTATTATATGTATCCTTTTTCCACAGCTGTGGCTGGATGAGAGCCCAGAAGCCCAGGGAGGCGCCTATCACCAGAATAACAACATAACAAGAACATCTGCTGTAGCTATGAAGGTCAGAAAAGTAAGGTCTGTGGTGGGATGTAGCACAGATGACACCCCTCTTTGGGCAGGCAGGTCCCTGGACTCAGATCCAATAAAGGCATGTGATCTTCCTGTGAGCCTTGGAGGAGGGGAGCAGATGTGATCTCTGCATTTTCTAACAACTAGGTTGTGTTCAGGCCTCCTCTGCAGGGAAGGGAAGACCGTGATGGGGAATGACTGTCTCTAGCCCACTCTTATCTACTGTTTACGTACTCCTAAAAGTAGCAGATAATGGCAGCTGCTGGATGAGCACAGGATTGATACAGAAATGTCCAGGAAACTTTTTATAAGTCAGACTCGGGCAGTCGAGCAGCCAAGCTAGCTGCAGCAAATTCAGCAAGCAAATAAACAGAGAAAGTAATGGAAGTCTTTAGTGTTGTGTTTTGTCTCTTCAAGCAAGATTGCATTCAGGAATGCTGGAGGAGAAAATCTAGCTGAAAGGCAACTCTCTCTGATCACATTATCATTTGCATTTCAACTCAGTGTGGTGCCTCAGTTCTTATTGCAGTATGAAACCAGTTCTCCAAGGATCATGGTCCAGTCTAAGTCAATCTGTTCTCTAATAGTTTCTCTGGCATTCATCACAGCCCATGAACATGAAGAGCATCTGTCTAGAGATTAGTATGACTGGAGGAGCAGCTGTGCAGTTCCGCTGCCTATATGCTTAATGACCTCCTATGAGGGTTTGGGGTTCAAAATGGTAAAGATTTTGGAGTGTGGGCTTTAGAAAAGCCTTAAAAAAAGCTACTAGCACTGGATAAATAGTGTGGATATCTATTGCCATTTTCAGCAAAACACTGTTTCAATCCTCCTATCTTTTGAAATAGATTAAACTGGCTAAATATAAAACCTGATTCCATTACACTGAATCTCACAAACCCTTTCTTGTTCCACATTGTGTTCACACAGGAATGTGAAAATTTCCAGCAGAAAACTTATGAGCCATACTTAATTCTCATTGCCTGTGTTTAGAAAAGGCTAATCCCCTTTCATCCTTTGCACTTGTCTAATATTCTGAAACACACTTCTATTACTTACCATTGCTGATCAGACCATCAAAGTCTACTAGGACTCAGCACCACACACTGACTAATAACTGACTGTCTGCTTTGGGTGACAAGGTGATTGCTTTTCCAATAAGAAGGTTTTTCCTCTCATGTTACATATCTTCCGTAATGGCTAAAAATGTTGGCCTTAATTAATCCTGAGCCAGATGGTTGGTCTATATGATATAACTGGAGCTCAAGCCAGATTGTAGTAGACCATTGCCCACATCATAAAAAACAAACAAATAAATCTATAAACACATGATGATATCATCTTTGTTGGAAACCACGGTGGAGATGCCAAAGGCAAAATAGCTGGGAGTGCTGAAATATTCTCTCACCATTGCATAGAAGGATGTAGACAGACTGTGGAGTTAATGTAATGATGGTTATACTTTTCTCTGAACAGAAGATGCATAAAGAAATAGAAGCCTGTCAGCTCAATACTATTTGTCAGCATGAAATTTCCTATTAGAAGAAAACAACAAATTAATCTTTAATTTTTGTAAAGGCAAGAACCTTTTTGTTTTGCCAAGCCATCTGCTCTTGTTCCCTGCTACAAGGGCTGAGCTGGTAACACACAGCCCTGAGGGTGAGATCCTAATCATTAAAAACACAAGATGTGCCAGGAGCCTCTTGGAAGACCTGATTGTTGGTATTCTGTGTATTAACCTCTCCAAGCCATCCAGAGATTTGTTGATTGGCTTCTGTGAGGCATTCACCTAGTATGAGTGGGCGTGATGCCATGGTAGCAGGTGGACTAGGGCATAAATTTACCAGTGGACATGTGGGGTTGTGAAAACTGAGTAAGACTGTCTTTCCATGCAGGACTATTGATTTATTCTTTGTGAAAAATTCCTGCATAGGGTAAAGTACAAGGTACATCAGCCCAACTCCTTCGTGAAGTTGGAATAATTCACATGATTTACATAAAAATCAAAAATGTAAAGAGTTTTTAAATTGTTTTTTTCTCTGAATGAATGTGATTTTTACTCTTTAATGCACAAGAATGGTTTTTGCTTTATTTCTTTTTTAATCTGAGGACATAATTATTTTTTGCCTCAATATTATTCATTTTCTCCTAGAATTGAAATAAAGTTTTAAACTAAAAGGAGAAATGTGAGACAGAAGCAATTTGTTCAAATCATATCATCCTGAAAGGATAATGTAAATAGAAATCCATTTTTCATGGGGTCTCTTTGGGACAGAAGGCAGGGTTAAGAAACAAAGTGGTGAGATCTGTTGCAAGAGGGAAAATGGACAGGGGATTCTAGTGTCTTTGAATAAATTTCTTAAATTCAAAGGAGGGAAGCAGATCTCAAAGGAAGAGCTAATACATTAGCTCCAGCTAGTACATAACTCTCTGAAGGCTAAGTTTACCAGTTGGGAATGGTAAGCACCCATATGCATTTTGAAATATAGGCAGCACATAATAGATCAGGCCTGGCTTTATTTTGAAGCAAGAAATAGCATTATCATCTGCTGTTCTCTAATGACCTTCCAGTTATACTGTTTACTTCAGGGCATAAACCTGCCTTTGAGCTATACTTTGATCTGTGTGAATCTGCATATATATGGAGGAGGGAAGATGGTGTGTCCTGTGCATGCAGTATGGTTTATGAACCTTCAGATGCTGGAAATAAAAAGGAAGGGCTATGCTCAATCTCCCTGGTGAAATTAGACCTGTGAATCTTCATAGACACAAGCCATGGAGCAGCCCATGACACAGGAAGGGTGTGGGCTCTCACGTATGCTCTTTGCTGAAGTCACATACTATCCTACAGAAGAGGGAAAGTAGCCAGAAGCAGCTTTTCCCTCTGCTAGACAACTCCTCTAACTTGATTTTGTTTCCTTTTCTCATTTTCTTTCCACATGCACAATTTCTGCTATTGCTTGTTTCAGGATAACTGGGGAGAGTGAGTGGCCTGGAAGGATTGTCCAGGGCACAGTGTTCTGTTGGCTTTCCTGGTCCATTGACTTGCACTCCTGTGAGTAAATAAGAATCAGAATGATTCCATACTTCCTGGCCCAGTGCTCCCACTAACACTTGGTTTTGTGAAGGGTTTCCCCTCTCTAGGAAGTAGAAACCAGTTTCTGTGTGCTCCTTGTCATGAATGAGCACCTTAAGCTGATGGCTCTGGAGGCTTTCTGGTGAGGGGAGGCAATGTCTAAGGAGTTCAAGCATCTAGGGGATAAGGACATCTACAAAGAAACAGAACTTCATGGGTATAAGATGGTACCTAGAGTGAGCCTTTGTCCTCTCAGCAGTGAAAACACAAATATCTTTTTTTTTTTTTTTTTTTTTTTTTTTTCTGGGCTGGGTAGAAAACTCTTATCCTACCTCTCCATAGGAGATCTGCCTTTACCTCATCTGCCTGTACTTTGGGCTGACTTGACCTTGAACAAAGGTGCTTGAGGCTCACCTGGATGCAAAGTTGTGATGTGGTTGTGCGTTTCTGTGTAGGTTGTTTAGATGTGTGGTATTTCAGCAAGGAACTGATGTTGCAACTGTCAGTCTGCTCCACGTGTCCCTCCCTTTACTTGCCAAGCCAGAGGCACTTGTGGCAGCACTCTGGGTTTCTTAAATGAACACACAGGGCAGCAGTGGCTCAGTCATATCACAGAAACTGCTGGTGCATGGCCTAATAATGTCTGGTGCAATACCACGAGACTCTGGGCAGAAGCATGATACTGAGACATTGCTCATTTTTCAGGTGATTAGATTCTTGCAGTAGCAGAAACTTTTCACTGGAGTTTGACACAACTAGGTTTTGCAGAAGATCAAGGTGAGCAGAACACTGCTTTTGCTGACTTTGGCTTTTCATTTCAAACAAATTTTGATTTGAAAGGAAGATAATTTTTTTCCCTTGGTTGATGATGTTCCAAAAGAGAACTACTTCTAGCTAGCTATCATCCATTTTCTCCAGTTATTAGGTACCTGGAAAAGAACGACAAAGTTCCACAAGCTTTGATACCAGTACAAGAAAACATGCTATGTTTGAATCCAAAGGAGATCTGATAGTATTTTCAAATGGAAGAAAGACAATGTCTGTTAAAACTGCTTCTTGAAGTGGTTAAGGAGTATTTTTCAGGGGAGAACATTTTCATATACCTAAAAAGCATAAAACCCACCCCTCTATAAAAATAACAATTGTCTGCAACATTCTTAACATGTACCTAAGTGGAAGAGGAAACATACAAGATCTTTCATCAACAAACTACTGAGTTATGGTTTTTCCTTTTTTTTTTTTTTCCTCATAAAAAGTCAGTAGCATTTTAACAGGTCTTTTGAATTTTTACCATCTTTTGTCTAAAGCCACCTGCATCATAGGAACATTCATTGTTCCCACTTACAGGAATGTGGTTTTTTTATATGAATTACAACAGATGTGAACATATTTGTATCCTAAAATCTGTATAGCTATGGCAGAGTTGAAACCAGCTGCAAAATAGAATTTCAAAGAATACTTTGGGGAAAACCCCCTTTCTTGTGAATTGTGTATATTTATTAGCACTGAATGCCTAAATTCTACTTAACTTATATTTTCTCACGTTGTATCCAGAGACATGGTATACCAGTAATGTATGTTAAACAAAGGTCCAAAAATAATTTATGTTCCAGGACTATAAACCCTCTAAAAATATTGTTTTAGAATGGAAAGCATGACAGCCCTCATCTATAGCTTTGCAAATGTGGTGCTGTAATGTCCTTATCATCTTTTTGAAAGGTATGTCACATAAATATGTCAGAATACTTGTCACGGTGTGAACACTTGCAAGTAACAATTGGAGCAAATTTGCATAAACATATTAGAAGCAAAAAAGCATATGCCTAGAGATCAAAATAAGGAAAGAAAGGAAAGCAGCCAATGGTAAGAATAAAATTGCACATGTATTCAGGTTGTCTCTTTCATTTTCAGAATCTCTTTCTGAGTGAGCCTTGCCTAATTGTGTGCAAATTCTTGGTTGCTCTCAATGACTATTTTTATAAGCAAAAGGTAAAATATTTTTTTCCCTCCCTCTGTTCGCAAATATATGCAAGGAAGGTAATTGTGGATATTTGTCTTGCGTAAACTGCAGGTTTTATAAAGTATACTGAAACCATGCCATAAAGGTCTTCCATAAATGCTGCTGTAGGACCATGCAGGGTTCCTGAGTTGCAAAGACCCATGTAGGTACCTCAGGGACCTTCAGGTAATCATCTGAAGTACTCTTTTCAGTTCTGGGGCACCCAGGATAAGAAGAACATGGACCTTTTGAAGGAGGATCTTGGGGATGCTTGGGGATGAGAACTTTTACCCGGCAAAGCTCAAAACACTGACAATTTGAAAAGAGAGGGTGCAGAGTTGTTTTTATAAATGGCCTGAACAACACCACTCCAGGCAGTTTGTACAGCAGAGCTTTGTGCCACTGAGCACAGTTTGCCCAGAGAAAAGCCACGCTGTAGTCATGTGATCTTTTGTGAATGCCTGTGCCCCTATCACATGGAATCAAAGTCCATTGGGTATCTCAATTAAAAATCTGCTCCAATCACTGAGCTCTCCAATAAAAGTATTAAAACTAAGGGGATATGATAGTCTTACTTGAGGGAATGCAGAAATAAAAGAACACAAAAGAGAGTAGAGATAGGGTAGGTTTGCAGAGGAATGCAAAATGAAGGAAAATTGCAGCCAAAATCCCAAATAGTTTTGCATTATCAGAACTGGTGTAGAACCTTATGTCTTCTCTGGCAGTTATCAGAACCTTTGGAAAAAGAAAATCTATTCACATGGTTTTTTTTCCTTTACTGTCCAAGATAGCATGTAGCAGTTGGAAACTATTTTAAAAACTATTTCTTATTACTTCTCATGATATATAAAGAAAGAAATATATAGAGAAAAGAGTTTGTGTTGTAAAATCCAATGAGTAGATTAAGAGATTTTCAATTTGGAAAAAGACCACTTGGGCTTTAAAAAGCCTTGTTAGCATCTTCCAGGTTCACTGCTCCTGCTTCTGACCCTGAGGGAAAAGATTTCAAAGATTGCCAAGTGACACAATTTGTAGATACTCACTCACTGATATTTAAACATATTTTTATCAAAAAGATAAAGTTATGGAGAATAAAAGGATGCTGTTACACAGAGCTGCCTATTTTTAAGAGAGCAGAGTACTCTTTCAGTTAGCCTCATTTTTGGTATTATTCTGGCTCATTAAAGGCAGCCTTTTCTTCTCCTCTTGTCCTTTCCCCTTCAACCTCCAGTTTGGATGCAAAATGTCACATACAGTGTGTATATCTGTGCTTATGTCTGATACATTTGCTTAGCATACTCACAATCTGTAGGAAAGAGCTTCCACAAAAGGAGGATACTCCGGGACTGGTGCTATGACACATGAAACTGCAGTCTCTGTAGGAACACAGGAAGGCAATGAAAATTTAGAAAAAACTTTCAGATTCTAATTCATGTTAAAGTCAAAGGTTTCCAGACCTGACTGTTTTACTGCAGATCAGATTATACCACTAGCCTGCTCCCTTTTATTATTTAATCTGTCTTTGGCTGTGCTGAATGGAAAAGCCTCCCAGTTGCCAGTGGTTAGGAGTTAACATGATGGCTGAGGAGAGCTCACATACTTCAGCAGTTTTATATGAATATTCCATTTAAAAATGGAAAAGCTTTACAGGCCAATATAAACTCACATCTCTCTTATTTAAGATGCACATTTACCTTCAGCTACACAGGTGTAACCTACCTCAACTGAACATTTTCACGCAAATTGAGTTAAGACGGTCTCATTTAAAAAAAAAAAAATCAGAAGGAAATTAAGGAAATTAGTGCTCAATCCCACCTAGTTCATTTTGTCCTGTATCCTTTCTAACTCTGCATGTTCTAGGAGCAGTAGGGTAGTCACAAGACCAAGAGGGAAAATATGAAAATTAATTCCTTTGTTCTTTTTTGCCTTGATTTAGATAAACTTGTTATATGAGATTCTATATATACATTTATGCATACACACAAGTACATACATACACATACAAGAAATCTATCTGGTGATGTTTTGAGATTGAAACTTCTTTTCTAAATTACTTTCCCTTGGAATTTGATATCAAACAGATTTGAAATTGAGACTGTTGTAATAGACCATAACTGATGGAGAGAAGATTATGCTACAAACCGCTGCATGCCACTCAAGACGCTTAAACAGAGGTATATATTTTTGAACAGGGATGCTTTTACCTCATAATCTCTTACTTCTTTGTCCAGTTACAATGGCCAGTTTATTATTTTCAAAAGAAAAGCACTGCTTTAACTACCTCAGGTTAGAAGAATAATTCTAAATAACTAAAGAAACAGATTAAAATAAAATTTTAGTGGTAGAGGAAAACTTTCATATTTTGATATCCTGTCTTTAACTTATCCCAAGATTTTCTTCATTTTAACTCTTCTGTTTGTCTCCCCTGCTCCACCAGGAGTGAGTGAGTGAGTGAGTGAGTGAGTGAGTGAGTGAGTGAGTGAGCGAGCATCTGTGTGGAGCTTTGTTCCCAGTTCCTGGTTTAATCCCAGGGATCAAACCATGGAACATAGTAGCATATCTGGGTTTGTTTAGTTGTCCCAACATACCAAGTACTGTAAAGGTATATGATAAAAACAGTGCTATATAAGGAGCTTGCAGTCCAAAAGGCAGAGATCAGGTATTTGCTCTCATTTGTAATACCTTTTCTTGGCCAGAAACCTCACAGATGGGTGTAAATTTTGCATATTGGCTTCTAGATTGGACAGGCCTTCACCAAATATGGCACCTGAGTAAGCATTCAGAATGACATAAAATCAGACCTGGTAGCCAGTTTAGGCATTATCCTTTTCAACTGCTAATGGGTATCAGCATTTACCTTTTCTGCTATCTGAAATATCTATATAATTTATGTGCCTCATCACCTCAGTACCTTAGTATGTCTGAGTGATATCATTAAAGGCTTTATGACAAAGGAAAAAAACCTTGATTTTACACTTCGTAAGTTTTGGTAGGCATTAGAAAGCCCTTTAATCTGCATTTTTAAAGTGTGTACCAGTTGATTTTCCTTTTTATATAATAGTTTTTCTTCAGTGAAAGAGTGTCTGCTTGCACTCTCCCTGTGAGATAGCTTGTGAGGACATGGGGCAACTGGCTGTAGTCCATGTTTCTCCCAGAATTTCTGGGCACTTGTGTTAGAGAGCCAAACTGATGGCCAAGGGGAAGTCCAAGCATGATGAGTACAGCTGTGGAAGAGAAACAACACCCATAGTAAAGGAGAACATAGGAAAGGCATGGAATAAAGACAAACATCACACCTATTGGAAACAGGATCCAAGAAACTGCGAAGAGATCAGCTTTTCAGTCCCTGGGAAGACTATTGATGCCTTGGGAAGGCTAACCTTCTAGAGGCTAGATAGAGCTAAGAGAATAAAGTAGATATTTATTAAAAGGTCTTACAGGATACACCTTGGTCAGTACAAGAAAGAACCCAAAATGGTCACAACGTGGATGACTGGTCACAAGGTCTCACACTTTTATAAGTTTTGGTCCATTTGCATATTGGGTTTAATTGTTCAGTTACAGCTTCTGGTTATGAAGTCACATCCTTCTTTTCTCTCTTCAGTCTGCTGTTGTTTATGCTTTTGGGCCTGAAAACTTGTAACAGGTGTCTTTCGTCTCCATCTGGGAAAGGGTTTGTTCTGTTTATCTACTCTGTGAAGAGAGCTGACTAACACTTAATGTGAAGATCAGAACTGCACACCTAGGCAGCACAGAATCTGAAAAACATGAAAGCTAAGGCTTAAGGCATCACTAGGAAGCAAATTCTCCCTGAAGGCATTTCCAGGCAAAGGAGTGACTCAGGTGGTGACTGGGAACATGCAGCATGGATTTACCCAGCTGGTGACACGAGGGGCTGTGTAGATAAGGGGAAAGCAGTGACACAAAGAAAAATAATCACTGTGAGGTTGTCTGAACAAGAACACATTTTCCAGAATTGATGGACTCTCTCCTCTCTGGAGACAAAACTGAAATGGACACAACCATGGGAAACTTGCTCTACCTGTCCCTGCCTTGGATTGGTCTAGAGATATCCAGAGGCTTACATGCTTCTGTAATCCTATGGCAAATGGAAGTCCAGGATCCCATAGAGCTTCTAGTGCGTTTGGAAAACAGTTGGGACTTCATGTTTAAATGCCAGGTAGTGTGCCAAGATGCACAGCAAGCTGTTCTGCATTCCTCCTGTTTGATGGCTTAAATGTTCTCTGTTTTCCAATAGTCCCATTGATAATAACTGAAAAGAAATTTTTTTCAAATACTTTTTTTTCCCCCTACATCTGGTTTTCCTGACAAATTGGCTAGATAAATTTGAAAAAAATAAATATATAAACCAGTTGCATTTCTCTTGACTGACAATAGTCTTGGAATGTAGTCACTGACCTGCTGATATGTGTCCTGAATATACTGTCAGAAAATTAAAGCAGAATAAGATGTGTTGATCTTGGATCTGAGCCTGATTTTGTATATTTTTATTTAATCAAATCTAACTATATGTTGGACATATGACAAAGCAATCTCCCCACCCCTTTTCAGGCAGAATCAACTGTGACATCCTACTCTATGATTTATTTTTTATACTCAAACTGTATAGACAATGAGATTTTTTGATTACTTGTTTTATCTTACAGAAATATTTCCGTATCTCTTTTCTAGCAAATAATCAGGCATATACAATTGCTTCAAGAACAGCAATAAAAAAAATATAAATAGAAACCACAACAACCTGCTAGGACTTCAAAACTCTTTGTATGAGAAAGACGAATTTTGAGAAAAGACAACTCAACGCAATTATTTTATTACTTTTTAATTTTTTTTTACATTTTTTGTATATATATACACTTATGAACTCTTATCAAACATCAAGGAAAATTTTCACCAAGAAATAAAAATTTACCTAAATCCATCGTTTCACCATTACCATTTTTAAAACCCTTGATGACTTCAACCCAAATTTGCCAAATCCTTTCAGCTGGGAAAAAATTGTGGGGATTATTTTATTTTCCTTTTATTCAATTCTTTGCCCTATTCTCACTCCTGTGTCCATACAAGTCTATTTAAAACCATCTTTCAGGACTCCCAAACAGTAACTTAAGTGTCACACTTAAGTCCCTTTGTGACATGGAACTTTTAGGCTACTTTTTACTAGACTGTTCAAAAAGTGTCCTGGAATGCAGGTGTCTCATCTTCAGGTTTAGCTCTTATTCTCTAAGCATAGGACTCTTTCTAAATCTTGCGCTCAACAATAACTGAAGGGTTTAGTTTGGAAGAGCAGTTGTAGCAGCTGACCTCACAGTTAAATGAACAAGCTGCTGCCTTGGAAGCTAGGAGCTGTGGACTTGAATTCCTTTAGGTACACGTGAAACAGGGGGCTTTAGTCACTTCTTACAGTATGCTAGTTTGCAAATCCAGCTCTTCAATTCCCCTTCTTCCTTTACAGTAATTCTAATGTTTAATTCCACTAGAAAATATTTACTCAATCTGAATTTTCAGATTCCTAAAACTCTACCGGTAAGGAAACTCTAATGTCAGAAATGCTGTAATCCTGTGGGATCTGATGCAACTAAAATAACTTCTTTGCTAAACATAGCAACCCTTTAAAAGCCTTGGAAAACAGATGTGCTAATAGTCTTGAATGGAAAACACTATATACTCACCACCATCTATTCTCTAGTTTAGGATGGAAAATAAATGACACCAGTCTTCAGAAGTTCCTATTTAAAGATTCATTGTGCTTCTGGCAAATGTCAGCAATCAGGATGGGAGAGAGTAAAATGTAGGTGATCATAAAGGGAGAATTTAGCTGTCAGTTTGTATTTAAAATTTCCCTCTGGGGAAAAGGGAGGGAAGGGGAGGTAGAGAAGGTGAGATTTCACCTACTCTCTACAAAGTCGTTCTTTTAATTTGAGAAGACCTCAAGAAAGTGTTGTGCTTTTGAGATTTCTGAACTATAGTGTGTGCTTTTTGTTCCACAAAATCCTACAACTACAGATTAAATCAATGTGCACAGTTGGTAGCAACACTTTTTTTAACAGCAGTGAAATAAAATGACTGGTTCTATGACAAAAATATCCTTTTAATTGTCCAGTCTGGGCAATGACCCAAGGTAAAAACAAGCAGGCTAAATGGCCCATTGCCAGATCTCTCAAGAAACAATTATAATATTGTTCTTCTATTCCTTGTGTTGGCTGAGTTCCCATTTCTTAATCTGTCTGGAAGGGGTGACTTTATTATTTCTCTCCTTTTGCTTTTTAAAAAGTGTCCTTAGAGTTTCTCTTTTCATCTATCAGTCTCTTTCTCACTCATTTCTGCTTTGCTGATGGATTTTCTCATCTATTTTATTTCCCTGTGGTTGGTTGGTTTGTTTATTTTGTTTTGGTGGTGGTTTTTTTTTTTTAATTTTTGTTGTTGGTGGTGGTTTTTGTTGGGTTTTTTTTTCGCTCTGGCAGAGCTTGCCAGTGTTGTGATACTAGCTTAACTCTATCTAGTTTCTATTCACTTCTCTAACCTACCCAGGATGGGATCATGTTATCAAATACTGAAAAAGTAATCAATGGTACCTTTAGAGGACAAAATAGTCCCATTCTTCAGGAGAAAAAAAAAGGCATCAAAAGGAAGGCTTACCACAGATGGCATATGCTGGTGAGGTTGCCATGCAGGCAGTAAGCTCAAGAGAAGGATCCAAAAATGGAATGCATGCTTAGCACAGAAATCAGTGCAGGGGGGAGCACACAGATATTCACATTACGCTGAAGAAGGCATCTGGACCACACAGAATATCCATCACTGAGCTTCCCTGTGGCCTGTATGAGGCACTTGAATGGAAAAGTCATGTTTTTGCCACTGATGAGAATGCAAGAGTGGAGAAACAAGGTTTTCAGGCTAGCTGATGTCAGAGGGCCTTGCCACGGTCATTGCTGATGTATTTTGTTGTTTCCATTCATAGAGGCATACTAAAACTGAGAAATCTGAGAGCCATTTAAAAAAATAATGTAGAGAGATACCCCCTGTAATGTGAGCCAGGATGGTGTTATAGCAGTCTGGATATGTGGCATCAATCATAAAATTGCTTTAATTGTAAACTTAATGCATCTCTACCTTTCATGCAGAGTCCTGATGACTGTTCCTTGTGACTTGAAAAGAGAAAAAAATCGGCATTAAGAGTGATAAATGGATAGGAGAAGATAATCTCAAACTAATTTTGAGAAGATAGTTCTGTTTTGATAGTTCCGTTTTGATAGTTCCAGAGTAAAATTGAGTCTGTTTCTTGAGACCCTATCTCATACTTTTCAGTTGAGATCTTAATTTCTCATTTTTCCACTGGAAACCAACATATTTTCTTCCATTAAGTTGTCTGATATTAAAAATGAACCCAGAAGTAGTTGTCAGTCAAGGGCATATACATCTCTAATAGTAGTGAACCTAATTAAAGTGATGTATTTAAAAAATCCCAAGGGACACCCATAACAAAACACACATAAAGGAGGGCTGGGAGCTGAGTGAGCTTTCAAACACTTTGTATAGATTACCAGGCACCAACTACTAAGGAAAAGCCTTTACTGAACTGCAGCAGCCTGCAAAAGAGCAGGCAGCAGAGACACAGTCCAGGGCCATGCCCAAGCTATCATGCTCAAGCTGACTCAAAGTTTGATGTCATAGAATCACAGCATCATAGAATTGTTTAGGTTGGAAGGAACTTTAAAGATCATTTGATTCCCATCCCTCTGAAATGGGCGGTGGCATCTTCTATTAGACCAGGTCGCTCAAAGTCAAATCCAGCTTGAATTTGAATACATCTAAGGATGGGGCAACCACAACTTTTCTGGGCAACCTGTTCCAGTTTCTCATCACCTTCAGAGTAGAAAATGTCTTCTTATTCCCGTTTTTTAGTTACTGCCAAGCTGTGCATCACGATGCCCAAGTTCTTTTGAGAGCTGGAACTTTTGTCCTGAAAAATCAATGTATATAAGTATGTTTTTGCAGAATGGTTCAGAAAACGTACAGAAGAAATGAATCTCAAACATTGCTCCTACAGGATCAGTGCCTGTTCCCTCATGAAAGGCAGCTCTGAAAAACAAATTAGTAGGAACAGTGGGCCACTAAACACACCATCAAAGCTAAGCTGAAGAAACTATATGGACCTCTTGCTCCCTTCTACAATCTCAGTGGCCTTTTTGAGGCCTAGGGAAAAAGCAAACACAGATCCACTCGGGCACAGAGTTCTTCCTCCCATGTGATCAAAGAGAGAACCAAATCACCCAGAGCCACAGTAAATCATCCATTTTTATCTGTAGCTGTTTGTTGGCAGAAAGTGATCTGAAAGATTGTATTTCAACAGTAACAGAGTTAGAATTTATTATTATTATCATTTTTAATGTAAAGCAATTGTCCTTGAAGGGTGAAATTTAAGCAGAACAAGCTGGAACTATGCATGGCTTTATTAACAGTGAGCTGAATTCCTCTCTCCCTTCCAAACACAAACCCATGCTGGGCCTGTGAAATGAAAGCTGTCTTTAATGAAACAAGGAAATGACATGACTGAATGAATGGAGCTGCCTAACAGACCCATGTCTGGTAACTGAAGAAACTCTTGCTGAGAGAAATGGACTGTGAATATTCATTTTAAAAAACACTGATTAAGAGATGAAGGACAACAATCTGACCCCAAAACAAATGTTGTTTAATATCTGTCCTATATCATCTTTTTATCCTGACCCATATATTTCTCTCGAAGTATTGGAATCATATCATCCAAAGAGCTTTCGAAATCACAGCCTGCTGGTGATTTCAGCAAGGGTCATCCTTCATTGGGGTTACTGTCTGGAAATAAAAGTTAAATACATATTTCTGCGTGTTTTAGGAGGCTATTATTTAATTATTGGAAGAACATGACATGAATGTACTATATTTTGTTTGTTCACATATGGCTTTGCTGTTAATTTTTTTTCCATATCTTCGTCCTTCAGGGCTGTCTTGAAAAGTTAGTGTCAGGATGCAGCTGTACAAAACCACTGTATCCAGTACCCTCTTTTCACAGAATAAGAAGAGCATAGCCCTAGTGGTTATGTGAACAAGGACACCATTGGATGCCTGTACTGTAGTCACCCATCCAATCTGGTAAATCACAGCCTCTTTTTTTTTTCTTTTTTTTAATGATCCATTTAGTCTAGTTTCTCTTCTTTAATAACTTATTTTGTGATAGTCCTTATCTTTTGTAGGACTGATTTTTTCATAGCTTTCCTAATTTTATAGATTTTATTAATTTCTTATTTCTGTCTCTTTACTATCTGCTCATCATTTTTCACTTAGTTCCCTTAAGAATATAAATAAAAATGAATGCATTAGTTCTGATCAAATATTTATTTGCCTTATTAACCTCCTTTGGTTGTCATTGGTAGCAACTATTAAAGAAAGCAGGTAAGGAAGAGTTCTTCCCTCTACATGGCTTCCTGGCTTGTAGTAGTTAGCAATGGAAGGACTTCCTTTGCAGTAGAATGTGTCCAGGTCATTGACTTTATTAGCCTGCTCACAGCCTCTCTTCCATCTATCATTTTTCTAGTTTGTATCTATTTTTAGTCTGCACAACATCCTGTGGCACTACTAGTACAATGTGAGCAAAGTTCTTCCTTTTATTTTGATTTTAATCATGCTATTTGTTAATTTAATTGGATAACTTCATATTTGGCACTGTAAGAAATACCACAACCTCATTCATGACTTTATGAATCATGATTTTCTATACTAACGTTTAGATGTTCTCTGCCAGTTAAGACTCTTTTAATTTTTGCTTATTACTTTTTGATTCTCCTTGGATGAAGTCTGTGCAGTACCTATGGTCATTTTTGTTTCCAGTGTTGTTCCTATTGCATCTAACTATATAATTTCTGGGATTAAGAAACTAGAACATTTGCAGTGTTCAAGAACAGCTGTAAAATATTTTCTGTGTTTGCTTGTTTGAATGTTTTCCTTTATTGCTTCTTAAATGTATCTGAACTTTGTATATGGCATTTTTTAGCACAAATGTTTACCTCAAATATTTCCCTCCCTGGAAATCTTTTCTATCTCCTTTAATGAACATCATCGTAAGTGTATATAAGTAGGATAGTTTTGTCTACAATGTACATTGTTTTGCACTCATGAATAGTGATTTTAACTTAATATTTTAAATAGTCATTTCTGAAAGATTTTGTATCAAATCTGTTACAATGAAAATTAAAATAATATGCTAATCCTTTTGGTAGATAATTTATTTTGTATTAGAATAATGTTTGACTTTTTGGGTAAATAATGTCTGGTCCTTATGATCTGATAATATCCTTTCTGTTCATTTTTTCCAAAATCCTTTTTATAATGGGAAAGGGGGGTGTTTGGATCAGATAACATTCAGAAGTTCTTTCCAAACTCAACCATTTTGTAGTTCTGTGTTTCCATTACTTTTTTTTGACATTTTTTCCCTGCACAGACAGATAATGGTATGGGAGCCCCCTATACCCCCTCCCTTAACAGTGCATATAAAGAGTTTGCATATAAAGAGTCCATCTAATTTTTCTATTTTCCTTTACTTCTTCTTTTCAACTGAATTGGCTATACTAGCTCCCAGCAAGCAACCTAGTCATGAGAAGTTAAAAATAGTTTTATTCATAGCTTTTATGATTTTAGCAAGATGGTCAGAAAAATATTTTCTGGTTGGCCTTTTTATAGTTTGCATTTAATCTCTTTTCCATTTTCTTCAATTAAATATTACTTCTGATTTTGTGGCATGTCTTTTCTTCTTTTGGTGGTTTCATGGTGAGTATATTTACTGTGAGAGTCTAATATAATGACTTTTACATCTTTTTTCATATCTCCTTCCTAGAAAAAAGGTCTGTCTTTATATCATAAAAAGCTTCTTGAACTAAAGTTTCTTAAGAAAAAAAGTCACAGAGTAGATTTCAGACTTTTTTTTCTTCTTAATTTATTAAGACTGTTTCATTCACATATATATATATTTGCTGTTAAAAAATAAATCTTCAAGGATAGGATTTATGGTTTTTCAGTTATTTTCCTTTAAGAATTTCTCTAAGAATTGTTGAGAACATCATTTGTGCTTGTTAGTTGTCAGTGGTGTGATTGTAAGTTACTTCAACTAACTCCAAAAAGCAAAACACCACCTCCTTCCATGTACTACGGCTGTCCACAGACAGTCGTAGCCTTACCTGATGAGGCATTTGTCTCTTTATCATATAAATAGATTATATAGTAGGCAACATTCACTTTTACTGAAAATTCTACACAAATTGTATCAAAAAATGAATTTTTTAAATTAAGACAACACAGAAATTCCTTTGAAAATCTGATTCATGATTCTTTCTAGCAGCAAACAAATGAGATTTCTTCCCCTCCCCTCATCTTATTCTTTTTGGAGAGATTTTTTGTTGTTTATAGGAAAAAATACGCTAATATAACTTACTAAGTAAAATGTCCCTTTGGCAACTATCCCAAAACAGCAACTATAAACACATGTTTAGGTTTTAAGCAGTGTTATACACTAGATAATTTATCATCTCCTTGCTATAAACATTTCACTTTAAGTCATTAATCAGACCTGTATAAATAAATCACAACTAACAAAATCGTAATAATCCATATAAAGGAAATGACATTCTTGTCTTTTCTGCATTTGCAGAGAAAACTTGTAAGGAAAATTTAATAGAGGTGTAAAATGCTTACTTTGCTTTCTACCTTATTAAATTATATTCCTGGATATTTTGTTTCTCCAGGGAATTTGGCCTTTCGATAGCACCGGTCTTATTTCTCTGTTTTCAAGTATACATTCCTTTGTGTTTTGCTTGGCTGAGGAACCCTCTATAGAAATCTTCTATCCTGTAGGTTAGTCATCATATTTCTCCAATTACTTGGAAAGCAGAATATGTGTTTGAGGGTGCATATCATATAAATCTAGCAGGTAGGCTGAGGAGAAAGAGTTCAACTATTGCTGACTGACGGTTTTTTCACCAAGAATCGGTGAAGATTTAGAGCAAAATTCAGGTCCATTTTGAAGGAGAAATATAAGTATTTGAATGTGGCCCACTGCTGATTGCTGTCTGCAGTAATGTATTGATTGTGTGAGTGTACCCAGCAATAGGTTTGGGGTTTGCCTTATTAAAACTGGCTATGATCAAGAATTCAAAGGAAAATAAAATGTAAAAAACAAAACACCCCAAACCAAAAAAACCTTCCAAACCCTTTTCAACCATGATCCTCAGCCATAGGAAAGGTTTTTTAATTCTTTAGGCAAAGCAAATTGCAAAAGCAAATTGTTTTACAAACACCGTCCAATCACTCAACTGTAATCCTTCCCTTATTCTTCAGGGAGGCCTTGTTCTTGACAGTGGCTTTAAGAAAAAGACTGCATTGCCTACAAAATCTCAGTTTTAAACACACCAGCAAGCTTTTCAAATAGCTTAGAGAAGTGTTTTTATCCATGCATTTCAAATGAGACCAGGGTGGGCCAAGGAAAAGCCTATCAACCTAAACCCGTTAAGACTGTCATGAATTAAGGGAGGGCAATGGAGAGGACAGGGGGATTGTCTTTCATGAGACTTCTTGGTAGTGATTATATTTAAATTTGAGAGGTTATTATATTTACAGCTGTGACTATGTTGCTATGACAGCAGCAACACTACCACCCCCTTTACAGTAAAAGAACCACTATTTCCATATCCCCTTGTACAGCTTGAGTTTCATTCCCTTCTTACAGAGGCTTCCATTCTGACTTATGAATGAATACACTTTGCCTGTCCCCTCATCTGTCTTTCTTTCCCAGAGACTGGGAAAAGTTTCTTAAGACAGCTGAGATGTGAGTAGTTGGGCAGGGAGGGGTAGTTGTTTAGAGCCTTCTGAGGTTCTAGCTCTCAACACTTTGCTTTAATTTTCACCCTGTCTTCCCTGGCACCCAAACAGGGCTGCACTCCCTGCTTTCAGCCACACATGCTCCTGTCTTCATTGTCACAATAACACAGCTCAAAAGCAAGCAAGACACTCTCTTGTTTCTTGGAAAGAGAGGCCTGTCCGCCTGTCCGTCTGTCTGTCAAGTGTGTGAGCTCCTGCTGCTCCCCAGAGTGCCAGCAGAAAGCAAATCTCATTGCGCCTGCCATTTCCTAGCCAACACCAGCACAATGGAGAGCATGTAAACAGTTGGCTGGGCTGATTGTTACAATGACTGAAGCAAATCAAGGGCAGCTTTGTCACGAACAATGAGATCTGCACTCTGTATGCAAATTCCTCCCTGCTTTCACTTCTGTTTCTCATCTGTGCCAGCATGGTCTCAGCAAACCTTCTATGAACTGCCGAACAAGTGGCAAAATCTTGCAGATCACTGGTCTTTTATGATAAGCTTTCAGTTTCACTTTACACAAAACATGCCTGGAAGCAGAACCTGGGCTGCACAGCTGTACTCTTTCAGGCAGCTTTATTTCCCCATCCTATTTTTTTAATACTGTGCTTAGTCTTCTTATTTGCAGCATTTTCAAATTAAGTGGTAAAAAAATGTGACAAATAAAGGGTGTCTGCATTCTGTGAATCTCATGATTCTCCCTATTTTACTGTTAATCACAGCACAGGCTGGCTATTAGATTTACCAGAATCATTATGGGTCAGAAATGCCATAGTTATTTTGGAAGTAGCACCATTTTTACCTTTCTTGCAGAAATAACCTGGTGTGTCAGTGCTGAGGTCCCAGCACCTGCTTTAGCCTTTGCTATGTGTGAATGGCCACATGCCAGGTGCTGAATTTAAGCATGTGCTCTGCTCACTGATGCGAAGCTTGAGAGGTTCAAGAGGCCAATTTGCCTGCTTTCAATGTTGCGCTCAACTGCTCCATGCAAGCTGTTCTTTTGTGCTGCTGGAGACACATTGGTCATTTCAGGGCTCTTACACTGAAATAGAGTTATATCCTCAATGCAGTTATAATTATTTCTGCTTTTTCAGGACACACATTTTCACTCAGCCCATTCTTATCTGTAATTGTAGTTGGGATGGTTTGTTTTGATTGCTGGCAGTCATTGCTGAAAGATGTTCAACAGACACTCTTTGTTATTAGTGTGAATTTTAAGAAAATGTAATTTTGTTTCTAGAGATTTCATCTTCTACTGGAAAATTATTTCAAAATTTTTGAACAAATGAACCACAAGTGGGGGTAGTCCTCACTTGGTACCACACCTGGTGACATATATGACTGCTAACAACCTGCTTGCTGTATTTATTGCTTGTCTTGTGCTTATAATTTCTGCTTTGCAGATACACTGCAATGCAGGTAATTGAGTATTACAAAACATGGTATGACTCCAATGCAGCATCTAAGAATGCTGAAGAAAGGTGAGGGAGAAGAGTACATCACAGAAAAATCATTGCTTTCTTCTTTTGGTTCCTGACTGAAGAACAGTTCAGCTTTATGCTGTTTGGTTTCATTTGCATACTGAGATGTCATCTGGACATTCAATTTTTTCCCTATTTTTCTGGACATGCCATGGTGTGCCTGAAGAGTTGAATCAGATGTCTCTGGATTAAGCCTGTCTAGGGATTTAAAGGGGAGGTTTTTGAACCAGTCTGCAATATATGGAAACATGATCTCTCAGGTGCTTTCTATCTTCACAGGTGAGGCTCGTGCAAATGCAGAAACATGGCCAACACAAGAATGTAAGCAGATCAGTGATTTGAATTGAAGGGAAAGAAACAGGTAGTAGGCAGAAACACCCATGTACTGTTGGAAGGTAACAGAAGACAGGAGTCCAAACTGAAGTGGATAAGAGAGAATCCGATATTGCTAAAGGGGTTAGTCACAACCCCGTGTTCGGTTCATGTTGTTGTAGTTCTGATCTATGGCCCTGAAAAGGTTAATCAGCCTAATCTAAAAGCAGCCCTAAACTAAGCCTAGATGTTTTGGGGTATACACAGAAGCTTGGATGAAAAATAATTATGGAGGTGTTTGTATTAAGTGAGCAATTTTTTATTTATGTATTGTGTATAGCACAGAAGCAATCAAAGCCATCTGTATTTTTGTTCTTTTTCTTCTTTTTCTTTCCTCTTTCTCTTCTCTTCTCTTTCTCTCTCTCTTTCTCTCTTTTTTTCTTTTTCTTTTTTTAAATTTTTTTTCTTTCATTTTTCCTTTCTGCCTACAAGAAGATCTCTCCTTAAAAGGAACTGAAGTGTGTTACATGTATGCAGTCATTAACAGAGTACCCATACACCAAGCACAGCATCTTTAAATGCTTTGTCTAAAAGCAGTTTTCCACTGTTAGTGTGAAACTTAGCACAGACTCAGATGTGTATAACAGCTGTCGCCATCAAGGAAACTTTTGGTGAAGGTGTTGTGTACATCTGGCTTGGACACAAACACTAGTTCAATGACAAGCAATATCCTTTCTAGTGTTTCTGTACAAACAGAGCAGTAATGAGACTTATCTTGAAGAGCCTCTGAGCTAATCCCCGTTAAAGATATTGTGTTTGATATTAAATGTCCCGTTTTCTTTCAAAATTTATAGGTATAAGAAATCTTTCAGTCAGTCATATTTATATCATTAATGTATTGAGAAATGAGTGACCAATTAGCCTGTTAAAACCTGGTTGCCCAAAACCTCTACTTAGCACAGAGTTTCAGACTTTATTTAATTTTAAAGAAAATAAATAGAAGGAAGCAAATCAAATGCTTTAGTTAGACCCTTCCTGATGACATTTCTGCTTTACTTTGCCTTCATTCTGTTTTGCTTTTAGTCCAGACATTTGATCTTTATAAAATATACTTTCCAACAAAAGAAAATATTGTACATTCTTAGCCACAAAACATCCAGACTGTTCATTACTTAATCAGTTATGAAAGCAAAGTCTCACAAGTTGGATTGCTTAAAGAAGCTGTATTTAACTTATGGTCAGATACTGTTCTCCCAAGACACTTTTAAAATATCAGGGAAAGGTCTTGTGCTGTGTATTTTTTGTATCCAAATAACAACTGAATTGTAAATAAAGTTTTTTTCCAAAGAATTATGGCTATCACTCTGCAATATGGATCAGAAAAAGTAAAATTATGAAGGCAGTATATCAATTCTTTAGGAGGTAAGTCTTTCAAAATAAATGAATCCATTAACCAGTGTCCCTTGGCTGTAGTTTATGGCAATACTGACAAAAGTGCAGAGCTTTACTGAAGAGAGGATGTGTAGAGCATGCAAATAGATAAATGGCTATTACCTGGAGGAAACTGCAGGGCAGCAAATGAAGTTTAGATTTTTCTATCAAGTCAGCACTTAAGCAGGGCAATTCAAGTTTGTGACCTCCTGTCACATACCTGGGCTGGAGCCAACACCAATTGGCTGCAAAAGTGTAGAGATCATTTCTCTTATAATCCATTCCACTATATTTCTTGGGATGGAATTTTGACATATGTCAGGCATAATTTCCCCTTTTGAAAGAGGCAGAATTTCATTCAATTTCCCCTTTGTCTCCTGGGCTTTTTAGAAATAGGAGTTTATGCAATTTGGACAAATGTTACAGAATATTGACTACAATGGCCTGTCTTTTTCCTTTTTCTTTTTTTTTTTGGCGTGGTTCTTTGGGTGCAAATATATTTTGCTGCAAAATGCTCCTTGCCCTTTGCTAAGGGGCTTTTGTGTTCAGCAATATCTTTTGAAGTGAGATAGACTGGTGGTTGGTGTTTTTCAACTTCTGATTTTTTTAAAGGTGCATTTCAGGACTGAAGAAAAAGATATGTTTCCAACAGAAACTTTTATTAGATTTGACACCATTTCAAATGTTATAAGTTTGTTTGTTAACATGCAGAGCAGTATATAATGAAATCTGGATTGTGCATTTAAAGTTAAATGGATTGAAAATTAAGTATAATTATAGCAATTTAATTTCATTAAAATATATTGACATCTGAATATTTAGACCCTAAACAGCAAAAATCACCACTAAGTTCCATCTGACCTAAAACAAACCATGTCAACTATTTTCAAAACCAAATAAATAGAAATATTTCTTTACTTCCTAAGCTCATTATTTTTCACTCTTACTCTCTATTTCCAATCTTTTGAAGCTTATTAGCTAAAAACAATCTTCCTCAACATATTGTACAGTCTTATTTCCTTTCAGAAACAGAGTTTTTGTTTTTATGATGTTACTTTTGAATAGGAAATGGTGAAAACTCTGGTGCTAAAAGTCTTAAATTAGACTTATACTACCATAGCCTTTATAAGCATATTACTAATGAGCTAATTGAATATTTCAGGTTGAAATATTTTTCTCTAGTTTTTTTATTGCTCATAAAATGTCTTTGATAAGGTTTCCTGCATTAAGCAAAGCTTCTCGACTAGAGTCAGTAGGTTTTCACTGCATGCAGTACAGGATAAGGATCTAGACAGTGAAAAGTTCATAAATATTCATCTTGCTAGGTGTGCAACTCAGTTTTGACTGGGTGATAAATCACAGGGTTTCTTTTTCTTCATGGAAAGATTGTGTAAGAACTTGAAGAGCATGTGTTTCTGACTACAGAAGTGTATGGCAGAATGAATTTTAACAAAAATTTCTAAATACAGGCTTGTTGCTTTTTTCTCAAGTCTTTGTGTCAGTAAAATGAGGAACCTTAAAATGTATAGGATAAAAAAATGGCATGAGAGCCATGGAGAATCACAATTTCAGTTCTCATGAACAGTCTATGTTTGTAAAATTTTACAGGTATAATGTTTATATTATTGAACCTCCAATATTTCTTTAGACCTATTAACTGGCTTCCTATTATAACTTTTAAACTTTGGCATTATAACCAGTCAAATAAATTAATAGAAAACTGTAAGAAAACACTACTGATCAGAGCAGTATATGGAGTCTGAGCAAAGATGAGTGTTTAAAAGGAAAAAACTCCACCTTGGTTTACAATATGTCATTAGGAAAGAGACTTTATCTCAGTTTTTTCCAGGTTTACCAATGCTTTAATTGTTCCTTAAGTTGTGGCACTTGGAAATAAATTTTCTATTTCTTATTATCTAGAATAGGGTTGGGGGATAGAGAGCTGTGCAACAGCTTCATTTTTCCCTTCATAGGGGTAAAATTTCACCCAAGACAAGTAAACAGAGAATCTGAGATTTCAGATTCAAATAGAATAAAAATCACAAATTTCACATTCATATGAATTATCCATAAAAGCTAGCCTTCCATGATTTAAAAAGGTCAAAGAAATTCATAAAACTGGGTACTATTTTGATAATGAAATTTTATTAACTACCTATAAGAAAGGGAAGAAGATGCTAAGTTATCTGTCTGATGTTCAGTTTTAATCAAGGAATTTTTCTCAATGGGAAATTAAGAAAATAAGAAAGATATATCTAACTTGACTTCAATAGAAATGTGATCAGAAACAGCTGTGATTATAGACCAGCTAGCTATAGGCACAGCCTAAGTATCATGTTAAAGCGGTAACAGAAGTACAACAAACTATTTGGGGACTGTAAGACTTAGGAATCACTTGAAAAAATAACTAGGATCATTTTTGATTTGCCTTGCACACAACAGGGACTTTTTTCCTCCTTGAAACAAAGACACAGATCCCAACAATGAAGCAACAAGGACTTCTGACTTACTTACCAGATCTTCTTCTAAATTTCTAACTTTCACTGCATAATAAAATCTAAATCTCAGTGCCCCATGGTGCTGTGGTTGCATCTCAGTAGATTCTGCCTTGAATCTACTGCCCTACAATGATTTCTTTTTATCCTTACCTATTCCCATCCTTACCTTTTCTACATCCCCAGCCTGCATGTAAATAATTTTAGGTTGATTTTACTTTTAGATTGGTAGCTTTTAATCTGGTTTTTCTCTGTGTGCTTTGGTCATCCAGTATGTAGCAGAAGTGAATGTTGACAATGAACTTGGCTTTCCCTTTTGTACTAAACATGCTTTTGACTGTGATCCTTTGGGGGATCGTGGCACACTGTATCCTACCTTTTCTCATGAGCACTCACAATGGCAGAAACACAGAGAAACTCTGCTCTTCCCAAGGTGTAGCAGACTGCATACTCTTATGTGAAGGCACAGGATGACCAGTCCTTCCTTGACATCACCTACAGGTGGTTGAAATTTGTGGTGTCCTTCTCCAGGTAGGTATGTCTTGGGGAAGAATGACAACACAAACCAGTCTGTATCCAGCCAAAGAATGAATAACATTTATATGAATTCAGTTCAGTGAAGATTACTTACATTCTTCAAAGGGGAAGAGCATGTAGATTTCGAATCCAGATACATTTTGCCTTTTCTCATTGAGAAGCTCCCTGCTCTGGAGACTTCTATCAGAATGTTATGAGCCTCTGTGTATTAGGATTAATAATTAAAGTACTAATATATTTTTAACTGTAAAATTGCAAATGCAGCCATAATGCAGTTGTACAGAATCTTCTTAGCATGCCTGCTGCAGAAAGGGATCTAGGAAAATTTCATGAATGTTTTATGTTACAGATAGGCAGAATCATTCAGTTCTTAATGTTGCTTAATAATAGCATTGCTGACAGTTTTCTAAGGAGGCAAGCTGTGCTGCCAAGTTTGTGGTGTCACCCGTATCACCAAAAATAAAAATAATCCTTTTGATGCTTCCAAGATCATTCTGCTTACAACACACACGCACGCACAGATGCACCCTCTCTCTTTCTCTGTACTTGCAGACCATCATATCGAGCAAGCATCAAAGCATGATGCTCATCTTTTGAAAGGAAAACAGCCTCACTAAGCTACAATTTTCCCACTACAACTGTGTGTAGCTATCTGAGTAGATGATAAGATAAAAAGTGAAAGATAGAGCAATCTGAAATTTTAATCACTGTTACTGCCCTAGTCACATTTCAGCATTTTGCTGAAGAGGAGAAACTGGAAAGAATGAGAGGTAATGAGGTAAGGAGAAATACTTGTCATGATGTGTGCTACTCCTTATCAGCATGTTCTCATCTAAGCAGACACAATACATCTCTTTCAACACTTTCTGTGTTGTTCCTCATACAAACATGCTAGAAACAAGGGAATCATTTACAGAAAAAAAATGTACAGTAACCTCAGAGTGTGCTTTTGTTGTTGCTCATTTTTCAAAGTGTTGTTAATGATTGTGTATGTCACATGAGATTTCTACTGCTTCCCCTCTAAAAGAATATGACTTTCCAGTCAGGAAGGGGGTAAGAGGAAATCACTGAGACTTCAACTTTATGGAGGATTAGACAGGAGGCCAATAGTCAGAAGGTGATCAAAACCTGAGTAACCTAAGAGTTACTAGTTTTATTTTCTCCCATAAAAAATACTTATTTAATCCAAGAAGTCTTCTTAGCTATTCAGATTGTTATGATACTTAGCTGTTTGAATGGGAAATTTCAACAAGTTCTCTCATCAGATAAGCATTTGACAGCCAGCCTTAAAAAGGACACAATTAGATTTCTATCTAGCTCAGTTTGCCAAGGCTCTAGCCAGAAATTATTTTGCCAAGCCTTATCTTAAAAGCAGACAGTCACATTCCTGACCTATGACAGGAGAAGTAGTCTCCTCCTAATCACTGCCTTGGTTTTTGAATATTTTGATTGAAGCCAATGTAGAAGGCAACACCAGCTGGTTTGTTTATTTTTGCAGGATGTCTTACATAATTGTTCGCACCCATCTATTTTCCACTGACCAAATAAGAGAACAGCTGAGGCATCCAAATGAGAGATCTCACAGTCTCCATCCCTCTCTAATCCAAGACAGAGCTACAGTCTGTGGGGGTATGCTCTCTAACCCACTTGGAAGCATCTGAACAAAATAATTCCTCTGCCTTTCAAACTGTTAAAATTTATTGCTTTGTACAAGAATAGATACCAGTCTCTTTTTTAATCATGAACTTTCCAGAGAGTGTTTGTTCTTCAGGATTCTTGCTTGTTAAAATTTACTTTTGTGGTTACCTTTATTGTTTTTCCTGCCAAAAACTCTTCTGATTTGGGGTCAGACAGCGCTGTTTTATAAGAACTTTTCTTTTTTTTTTTTCCAAACTCGAAGACAAAATTATTTTGTCATAGACAGTGTGGTGTGTGGATTTCCTGAAAGAATCTGTATTTAATGGCCCTGAGCATTTAAAAATTATATTAATTAATTTAATGAGTTTCATTGGGTTTGTTGCTCATTTATTTATCTTTTAAATTAGTCTGAATTCATCCCGTGCACTTTATCTACAAGGTTCAAGAATTGCTTAATATTTAGATCTTTGAATCTAAAGACTGCTTTTATTGAGACTTTTACCAGTGGATATTTACATCTTATTATGACTTCACTGCTGTGAAGATGATTTATATTCCCATTGCCAACAATTATCTCACTTTATCCACGCACTGTTATGAAGTGATACTAATACACCATGCAAGAAAATAACCTCATGTGTCACCAATGCATCCAGAAAATACAAGCTCATCTTAAAAAACTGTTTGAGTCCCAGAAAATTTAACTTTTTTAATGTTTTCCTGCCTCTCTTGTAGGAAAAAAAAAATAGTGTGGAATGATACAGAATACCTATGTCTGGACAAGCTTTGAGAATCATATTTCACTGGTCAGAACTGAGTGCAATTACAACTCAACCATCCTTGAACACTCATGGTAGCAATGTTCCTAGATGAATATCGTTCACAGTTCACTGTTCATAGTTCGCCTTTGTCAAAATATTAGTTGAAAGTGTTCTTTTCCAAATACATATTTCGTGTCATAATGAAATGAGATAAAACCCAGCAGGACTCAATTTCCAGTTAACATATATGTTCTACACCAAGAATTAGGATCCCTGATGGGTCACAAAATACTTGAATTTGGAGTCACTATTAAACATGAAAAACTCCAAAGAATTTAATAGGCATTATACTAATAACAGTATTGGGTTTATTAGATTTACCCCCCATTATCTTCCCTCTAGCAATTCACACAAAATTCACTCTTTCACAGCACTTTAGCTGCTCTCTGCCTCCTTCACAGCTAATGAGACTTTATACTGCTTTGCAGCAGCTGGAAGTGTGTGTCTCTGTCACATGCATACAGATTTACACCATCCTGTGGTGCAGTTATGTGTGATTTACCATGTAGAATGGGCCTTCTGCTGCAGGATATTGCCTTAACCCAGGAGAAGGAAAAGAGAAAAGTTCAGCTCAGCTCAGCCTGCTCCTGCTTTGCTTGCATGCACTTCTGTCCAGTAGGACTTTAGTCTGTGTTAAATGTGTGTTGGAGCACCATAAAATATCCTAAGTTCAAAAGAAACTGCAGAAGGTGGAGGACATCAAGCATATGTCCTAAGAGAAAAACATACCTATGAGGTATTTGTACTTTTATTAGTTTTACATTCCTATTCCTAAATAAAACTTCTCAAATATTTTCAATTCTGTTTTCAAAACTCCAGAAGTAAAATTTTATCTGATTTTGCATAATGAACTGTTTAAAATGTCTCATTAATTCAGTACAGTCAGTGTAAGGACTGTACTAAATGCAGACAAATGGAATTGTTCCCACTGAACTATGCATTGATAATCAAATCCATGGCTGTTTATCTCCAGGAAGAAAACATTGGACCTCTCTTCAGTGTCTGCAGAAAATTTCAGCGATCTTCAGTAAAATACAAAAGACTGTTGTAGTCCCACAAAGCCTTATGTATAGCCATCATAGAGTTAAAAAAAAAATTGCCTTGTTAAAAATTAGCCAACACTATCCCATATTTCTTTATCATGTTCACATATCTGAAAAATCTTTGCTAATGGGAATCTGAAATGGAGAGTGAAAGTGTTATGCCCATTTGACTTTTTTCCTGCCTGCCACCACACGGTCTGGCCTGGCCAATAACATAGTAATTGATTTTACATCATATTTCAGTGGCTTAAGGAGCTGTAATTAATCTCCTTACAGTTCTGTTAAATGCAAATCCCATAAAGCTGACTAATATGCTTACGAGACCAAAACACCAGTCCAGTGGCTTAGGATCTGTACCATGTTGCTGAGCACACCCTTGTGCAGATTTTACTGATGAGCTTACAGGCAGGAGCAGTGAGATGGTGAAAGCTGAATTCTGTGATCTTTCAATCGTGTCTTACACAAATGCTACCAAGTGTAAACACAACAGGGAAACAATTTTGGCTGCTGTTCAAGACTTTGTGTTTGTTATAGGATGGCCAGTTAATCAGTGTTTCTTCTGGCCTAATGTCATCTTGGCAGAAGACTCAAAGGATTTACACTAAAACCCAGAGGCTTCCTGTTACTATCAATGCTGAAAGCTCTGCAGTCATCTCTGAATATATGGAGGCCAATTGTCTTGCATTTGGAAGTGAAAAAATAAAATATGTAAGTACACGTTCAACCTCCATCTTGTCAATTTTAAGGACAGTACCAAATAAAGAAGATCCTCTTGCTAAATTAAACTGGAGACCCAATGTACCAATTTACCAGAGGCAAAAGAAATCCTTAGCTGGAGATATGAGACATACTATGTGGTTAGAGGTTGCTGGATCACGTGCTATTTTATCATAGAGATTGCACAGAGAATATAAAATTGACTTGTATACATTTTTATACTCTAAACTTTCTAGCAGAGAATCTTTAAATAGCGTTAGTTAAAAAATAAAAGGAAAGATCTGACAAGAACACAGAGCAGTTTCAATGTTGTATATAGATTTGGCTCCTTCAACTGTAGATTAAAGTGAGCTTCAAATGAAATAAACAGAACAGCTTCAGAAGTGTAGAGCTGAGGGAAAGTCATCCATCACAATGGAGGAATGTTTGATCTGATATACAGTAGTTTAGCTCACAAACTTCATTGCTAAAAACATTTATCTCTGTGCTCAATTCAAATTCTAATAATATAAAGCATGTCCTGAAGAAATTCAATATACCAAATAATTGTGAGCATCAGTCTTATGGAATGTGCAAAAAATAGACACAGTGGACATGCAGATACATCCTGTTTCTGTCTGTGCTTGACGAGAATGAAGAATAAGTTCCATAACAACACCTAAAAAAAATTCTCAGTTTTTTAACAAGTTTTATATGACTTTCCATTCTAAAAGAAGATATTTATATGTTAGTTTCTTAACCATATGTGGTTTGTTTAAACTAAATGTTTCAAGCAAACTTTTCTGTCTTTCCTTCGCCTGGTTCTAGACACTCTAATCCTATTAGTCACTTAAAGCTTCTTATCATGCTTGTTGCATATTGTGATTTGCGCAGTATTCACATATATTGAGAAGTATAGTCTGCCCCAAGGGGCTTGTCTTCCGAAAATGTTAAGCAAGAAAGTTCTATCTCAGAAAGAACCTGAGATAACTGGTTATGTTCAGCCTTGTGATAGATTATTTTTGAATACATAGTTAAAAATGTCATCCACAAATAGTCCTCAATAACAGATCTGATAATTTTATCAACTTGTCTTTTTCCTCTTCCTTTTCAATCAGTTTAATGTATAATGTGTGAACAGAGTGTCTTCCTTCCAGGCAACAAAAAAGAAGCTATTTTGACATTTTCAGGGTAGAAAGAAAAATGTCATTTTCTCTTTGGAGAACATAGTTATCATTTCTATGATACTCCAAGGTTGATTCCTGCTCTTTGGAAGAGATTACACTTTGACAATGCTGTATGTTGACCTCTAAAGCATCTGTAAAATGTGATGGCCTACAGAGAACAGAGAACTTTAATAAATACAAAGCTGAATTGCAGTGTTAACATTCACTCAGGTCTGGGGTACAAGTAATTTTTCTCCAAAATATTTCAATGAGATACAAAAGCATGGGAATGAGTAGTTATGGGGGTTTTCTATAGCAAAAACCTATAGATTGGTGATGATGTACAGGACTAGACAAATAGATAATCCTTTTTAATTGGACGGTAACTTTAACTAAAGGGTACAGTGAAAAAGAAGTAAGGTGTCTCACAAAGTTAAGTTGAAAGAAGTTGTTTCAATCCCACATTTTCAAGTTAGATTAGATTCACATAAGATTAAAAAAACCACTTTGTATTTAAATTGGAGCAAAACAGAAATATCACATTGAATAATGTAATTTTACTTATTGTATGACAGTTGCTCATAAAAAAAAATTTCATATTTCCCCAAATTTAATACAGGTGTCCTGTGTTATGTTTGGTTTTTTGCTAAATTTTGTTTCTGTGTGGTTTTTTTTTAATTTTTTTAAGACTTGAAAATATTTTTTGTATGATTGTCTCTATTGTGGAGTAAAATTTGCCTTGCCAGAACACACAGCCTTTCATTTTATTGATTTGCTCAGGTTTTGACATCTTCAGACTTCATGGAAGTGGAAAAGGTAAGCTTTGACCTCTTCCATTTTCACGAGTCACTGATTAGCTCTCCTTCTTCAAAAGCTAGCCCTCAAAATCCTTGGGGCAGCAGCCATAAATATGGAGATGGCTGGGGGTTTTATGTGTATGCATTGTACATGACAGACATTATTTAACTAGATACTAAAAGGATCTAAGTTAAATAAAAAATCTAAATAGAGATGAGAGACCAGATTTATTAAAAATATATACAGTGGATCCATATCAATCATCTTTTTAGAAAGTACTTGGAATTCTGAGGTCTTTGCAGATGCTTCTTCTTCCAGATACTTTTCCCTTTTTGAACCATATTTATCTATCTTAGTGTAGATAGTAACTAGTTCATTTATTGCTTGTCTCTACCTCTGTTGGGGGACTCTGCACATGTTTTACTCATGAAGTAGGCTTTCAGAACACTTAAGAGTACGACTTCCTACCCTACATTTTTAGCAATGCAGGTACATGTCTTCTTATTGAAAAGAACAGTCTTTTTTATTCTCTTGGGGAATGTGATTAATTTCAAAGGCAAATGCCACATCCAGATTTTTTCTTCTCCTTTATCAAATACTTTTTAGCTGGAGAACCACTTCTTTTCAGCACAAATCTTCCAGCTAGCTGTCACCAGTGCACACAAGAACATTACCACCTTAAAACTTGTCAGTTCAGTATTGCACTTATCCTCTTCACTTGCTATCTTATAAAAGTCTCATTACTCTTCCCACTCTTGTAAGTCAGGTCTAGATCAATACAACAAAAGAGAAAGTAATACAGCTTCCAGAAGGTAAAAAACATAAACATTTTCAATTTAAAATTCCATCTAATCGTGCCATAATATCATCAGACTGTAGAAAGCTATTGTATAGGCAGTTTTAAAACAGTAATTTGTTCCTTGGTGTTGCTTAGGAGGGAAAAGTGGGTCTCATTAGTGCTCTTACATTTGCACTAATGAAGGTGTCACTGTTGGAGACAATTTGTATTGAGGTTTCTGAGAAATTAAATAAATCTGTAAATTTTAATACATGCCTACTGCTGTAAAAAAAGATTAAAACAAATTCATCAAGTCAGTAAAACTATAAAAGACCTTTCATGAAGGCTTATATTAATAAATACATTAAATGATCAATTTTCTTTTAGTAACAAAAAGCTTCCTCAGTCTGCCCTCACTACAAAATCAGGTACTGTGTCAATAAGAAGCACACAAACAAAAATTCATCTCAGAAATTAGGCTAGTTAATCTGAGGACTCAGAAGCAGTATAGAAGTACAACCTTTGTCAAATCTGATCTTGTCCATCCACCTTTCATAACTCACACAGGTAATAGGGAAATCCTGTCAAAAGCTGGTAGCAGTATCTCACGTCATGACTGTCTGTAAGCCTTGCATAAACAGTTTTATCTTAAAAAGTGTTGTGTCTTACCAATAGAGGAGGATTGAACATTAGTACTTTCAACAGCTGCTGTATCAACAGCTGCTAAATGCAAATAATGAAGTATGGTAACTAGCTGAAATGCAGGCAGGTGGCTGGCATCTAAGCTTGCTCTGTAACCCAAATCTTTCAATAGCAGAAAATGAAAATGTGAATACTGATGTATTTTGTGTGGGGTCTAACAGGACCAACACTGATGGACTGCACAAAAAAACCAAAAAAAAAAAAAAAACCAAAAAAAAAAAAACGAAAAACCCCAACCAACCAAACAAACAAAACCCCCCACTTTTTTCATCATCTCTTTTTTCAGTTTGCATCAGTCTGTCATTACAAAGCAGCTTGAACAGAATACAGTATTTTTTCCTAGCCACTTAAATTTTAATAGGTAAGTTGCAAAGATCATATTATTTTAGTGCTGTGATAGAAAATACAAAAACATGCCTAGAAATGCACAGTCCTTTTTGTCACATTGCTTTCAGTGTGCATCTCAATAAACTAGATTATGAATTGTATGGATGGAGCCAGAAAGAGCTCATAAAGATAAAAAATATATCCAGGTGACTCAGGTGTATCTTCTGACTGAAGATCCCAGCAGCAGTGGTCTTACTAGTTGGTGGGGAACTGGCTTTTCTATTAACTAATGAAAAAAATGGAAATATGGCAGTGAGAAATAGCTATGACTGACAGAAAGGACAGTATAAGCATAAAGAGTCTTCCTGGTGATCTGAGAGAAAAATCATCCTTCACTGTCACTGCAGGTGAATTTATTTATCAGCTCTATTAAAGATATAGAATAACATAGAAGAAATAATTGACAAAAAAAGCATCAGATTCATCATTGCAAAGAGCCATATACAATGGATGAACTAGCTCTGACGACCAATTCTCTTAAGAAAAGCAAAGTAAAAATTGCTCTTGACCACACCTGAGGAGAACTTAAAAATTGTTTGACTGATCTTTTTCATTCTTTGAAATATGCTGACTTAACAGAAAGTTTTTGATTGCTTGAAAGTGTTTATATATTTTTTCCATTTACCCTAAAGAATTTTTTGTCTCTTTCTTTGAACCCTGACTTGTATCATGTATAGACATATCATCTCATTTGGAGCTATCTCAGAGTAGCTCTTAATATGAGTCTGCCTTAGCACTGTGAGGTCACCCTGAGTGAGTGGTGACAGCTGGATTCAAATATTGGAATGTTCTCATTACTTTCCAAATCAGCCTAAAAGACAGAAGGTTTTCATATCCATCTTGATACACAGCAGACAACATTTCTGAAGAGTGCTCCCCACAGACAGAATGGCTTTCAGGATGTGACTGCTAGAATAGGCACTTCAGTACCTCTTACTGTAATTTCCAAGGAGAAATGTCATGACAGAATGAAGACCTACTAAACAGAGGCAGTAGGATCAGGAAGGTGTCTGGTAATGCCCCTTCATACAAAAACTATAGATAATAGCTCCTTAAAATTAGTGCAGAAAGCTTAGGTTTTTTACTAAGGCTGTCTGACAATTTTGCTTATGAGAACCCTTGTAACAAAAACTTCATCAACAAAAATTAGCAGGGATAAGAAGTTCCATTAGGAACTTTATGCTATTTGACTGTGGGATTAAAAAAAAGGAAAAAATCAAAACTTTTGATAAGGTTTGAAAGGTTTAGAGACTTCTGAGAAAGCTAAAAAACCCAGTACAGTACCTATTCTCCTCCCATGATGATAAAAATAACATTATGTCTTTGCATGTGTAATCTGTAGCATTAATATTCACAAACACCTAATGTGTAGGCGCTCATCTAAAGCAATCTTTTAGTTTTGACTGTCTCAAGATCATTGTGAGCAGTAGTGTCAGCTACAGATAGGGTCATCTACAGCTTGTGTCAACTTTATAGAGCCAAGGGCTGTTTCAAGAGCTATTCTGCTGTAGCAGGTTCCTATAAATCCATCCAGCAGCAGTCTCAGATAGATTATCGACAGTGCTACCACTTTTGTTTGAACAAGTTTTTGTGTTCTAGATTTGGAGATTTGTTTTTCTGTTGTGCCTCAGAAACCGACTCCTTATTCAATGTGAGAATATTTTTAAAGGATTTAAAGTTTTCCTCTGAAAAGAGAAAAAAAAGGTGTCAGCATAAGCATACCTGATTTACTTTCATTTGGCTTTCTCAATCTCTGAGCATTTGCTGAACACAAAGCGAGACCACAACATGATTGAAGGACAATTTTTTTCCAATTTACAAAATGCACACAAACAGAAGAGCACTGAGAATCTTTGAACAGACACTGTTACTAGGATTACTGTATGTAAGCATCCTAAAAGATGTTCTCACCTGTTGGGCTTAAAACCCACTGTAAAAACAGGTGTAGAAAGTGTAAGAACAGTTAAACCTAGCAGCACCCTAGCTTGCTCTCTAGATCAGGTAGACAGGTTTATTCAGGGCACCACTCAAAAACAACTTTCACCCATGCAACCTGTGAAATTTGGCTGTCAAAAATTTTGAGAAAGCAAATACAGATATCCCAACAATTACTGTGTATTAAATCCTCAAGTTTTATCTGCGGTTTTGATTTTCTGAGTCAAAGATTTTTGAAAACATTGCATTAGTGGGTCCTTAGCTTTCCTTTTTACATCCATGGTGGTCCAGCTGGGGAAAGAGTTTGTGATAGACCCCACTAGAAAGGAAGTGTCTTTTCCTCATATTAAAGTCTTGTAAAACTCTAGAGTAAATTTTTATCCTAGCCCTAATATTTAAATCCTAATGCCATTTGCAGTCCCAAGAAGAGAAATAACCCTTTCTTACAAAGAAATCAGGTGAGATGCCTCATTGCCTGTCATAAAACATACTTTTTCAACCTCAAACACATTAGTTTAATGACCAAAAGACCCATGCAATTATATCAAACCTGCAGGAAAAGTCTGGAATGAGAGGTACAGTTACAGCCCTCCCAAAGAATGTTATAAATAGCCCAAAGTTTCCCCACAGCCCAATGTTTAACCACAGCATACTTCATGAAAAAAAAAAAAAGTTTTTAAAGGGAGGTTGAAGAGTTTTATAGAAATGTTCTACTATTTATTGGAACACTTTAAAGTAAGGCATGTTAATAGCATGAAGGGAAGAAACAGGATGAGGGTTTATGGTCTATATCATAGTAGACATCATACAAGATAATTCAAATGATTTTTCTGGCCTCAAAAACCTATGAACCTGTGGGCCACTCTTACATCTGTGCTGTACTTTCCTTGGCCACATCATGGGAGAATTACCCTATTTAATTGCCAATCTTAATTTTTCAGAAAAAGACGATATGTACTACCATCTTAATCTTGTCATAGAAGCTGAAAAGACATTATTTTTTCTTTTATTAAGACTTCTTTATGGCAAATTTACTGATAAATATAAGATTTTTCTGGATTTTTTCCACAACTAGTGCTTTATAAATTCAATTAATATTGTATCAGACCATATTAATTACTGTAATCACAGATTCTATGCATAACCCACCAAATGAGAATGTGACAAGTTATCTTTTGATCATAAGAGATTTAGAAATAAGTATTTCAGTGATTTGAATAAGAATTCCAGTGTTTGGAAAGCTTATCTTGTGTGGCTTGCCTTCTTTTAAATTTTGAAATTAAGATTTCAAACCTTGAAAATTTAGTTTATTGAAAGAAAGGTGTCAGAGTCCACATTTAGACTGGAGCAAAACATTAGCTTTAAATGCTGCCTGAAACAACTTGAGATCTGAATTTTACCATCTGGGTTCTTCTGTAGTCAGACAGTGTCTATTGTTTAAAGAAGCTGTAACTGTTGCTAAAAAGTGTTTTTATAATTAAGATGTCATGGACATGTTTCCTTGAAGTCATCTCAACAGTTTCTTATGCATGGTTCCTACTATCTATAGCTGTCTGATAGCTACTAAAGCAAGTGTTTTAAAGTATAACTTATTTTTTATGATACTGTAAGTTATAATGATTTTATACTAGAGTCCCCAACAATATTTTCACCTAATTCAGTGTGGAAGTGACTCTCATTGGAAACTGAGGCATAAAAGAAAGAAGAAACTGACCATAACTAATTATTGGTGTAAGGTATGAAGCAGCTTTGATGCTATCTTCATTTGAATTCTAACATGGAGGAGCCCAGCTTAGGTGTGAGCATGGACACAGAGATGTGCATAAGACCCAAATGTTCATCTTTTGCCTGCTCAGGACTCATATGGTTCCACTTTTCAAAACTTGCCTCTTACAGGACTTTTTTAAGAACTTTTCCAAAGTAATAAAGCTGCAGCTACCATTCAAGGCACAGCTTGATTCCATTTCATCACTTTCTTGTTCTTTTTGGTAATAAACTTTGGACAAATATTTGTTTATTTGCTATAGTCTATTGTGTGGCAGCAGGTCTTAATTGACTTTCCATTGGCTTCTTTATTGGAGACCTTTTAACCCATTCTCTTTCTGACTTCAACATATTGTGTGACAACTTCCTGGTCCTTACTAGACTTATAAGGGCCAAAATGAACTACCCAAATCAATCTCTGCTTTTCTTTATACCTCTTAATTTCACTCCCTTACAAAAGAACTGAAGAAGTCATCCCTGAACAAACCTTGGCTCTGTCTGTTCAGATGGAGGTTTTGCTTCTAATACTCTAGAAATGTCTCTGATTACAGTCCCAAAGATTGTTGAGAGTCTCATGCTGACTCTTTTAGATGTCCTATACTCATCAATCTGGAATTTGTTAGACCAAGAGTGGTGTATTTGAGCTCTGTTCTCACCTTGCTGGTTCCTTTGATGCTGTCATTTCAGATTGGTGTGATCTGGCTGTTCCTGTTTCCTGATTGTTGTTATTTTGTTGGAGTGGGCTGTTTGGAGCACACCAAACTCTGACAAGATATCTGGAGATGTGTTTTGCAAGGTAACACGAATCTGGCATCCTCTGCTGAGACAGTCAGCTGTCGTACACTGCAGCAAATGATTAAACATCAACGTGTCTTATGGGTACTGACAAAACAACAGGGTGACTAGGTGAAAACACCAATTAAAAGATAGACAGCAGAAGCACATGGGAAAGCAAAGAATTGTTGTCCTCTAGGAACTAGATATACTTCCCTAAGATGTCCTTTCTATGAGGCAAAGATCTCTTCCTGCCCTTCAGAAAAAAAGTATAGCTCATGGGAAAGTGAGACAGATCTAAATGAAACCAATGGAGGTGTTGTTGGTCCATGGAGCAATGAGATCAAGAATAGAATTGCATGGGCTTGGGGTGAGCAGTTTTTACATCCATCCCCACAGGGCTGAACAGATAAACTGAAAATATGTTTGCAGCTTTGCCCAGGTGCCATCAGAAATTGTAAGCATGGCGTAATAGTAACCAGTAGTAAGTGGAGAAAGATGCCAAGAGGTCAGGAAGCTCCAGGGCACCTAAATGAGGCCATGCCCCCTCTTTCTTTCCTGGAATCCCTTCATTTTTTCCTCAAGAGTAGAATGTCCACATTCCCATCTCAGTTCCCATTCTCTGAGAAACATTCAGTGTTTCATATCCAAGGGTCCCCACTCTCCTCTCAGGTTCCCAAGAACTGGCAGGTAACTGGAAGAGGTTCAGCTCCCAGTGTGGGGGAATCTCGGCCCCAGGCCAGGGAAAACAGCCAGAGAAGAGTTTCAGAGGAAGAGCTATTGTTGTCAGGAAATAACTCCTTCACATTTATCCAGTCCTCCCTCTTGTCTTTGGCAGCAGCAACAGAAACTCAATTGCAAAGATGAGGTGGGGATTTGCTGATCATCCTGGAAAGGCACATTCTTCTTTCCTGAGGCATACTCAGAGCAGGCAGTTTGCCACTCCTTGTTGGCTGCAACTACTTTTGCATCCTACCTTACTCTGGGATTTCATGAAGTTGCCTATCCACCTTATATTTTTTTATAGAATTATAGAATGGTCTGATTTGAACCAGTCACCTTGCCATTCATCTCGGAATATTATTTGTCGCACTTTTTCCCTCAGTATTTCGTGTTGATATAAACATACCAACATACCATGTAACGGTTTGAACTTGTGTCAGGGGAGCTTTAGGTTAGATATTAAGAAGCAGTTTTCACTCAGAGGCAGGTTGGACATGGGAACATGATTCTTAGGGAATTGATCACAGCACCAAGTCTATCAGAACAAAAGAAATATTTGAACAATGCTTTCAGGCACTTACTGTGGGGCTGTCCCACACAGAGCCAGGAGTAGGTTCCCTTCCAACACAGGATATTCTGTGATTCCATGATTTTGTTTGTTCACTTTTGAGATCATGCCTTGTCAGTGCCCTTGAACCTCCAGAGATTTTTGTGTGCCCTGTTATGCATGTTATTAAAATTCCAGTGTAGCTTTCATAAAGTAAAAATGAAAACAGCATGCCAGGAAACTTTTGAATTTCCTATAAGCCAGCAGGAAAACACATACACATAGTAAGAGTGACAAGCCTGCAAGAATTATCTGTGCATATATTTGTGGTCTTGATGACAGATTGACATTTGTTCTTGGAGATGAAGGATAGAATTGGACTGGAAAGGCAAGATTTTGTTTACTGTAACTAATAAATTTTCAATGCTTCACAACCCTGTGATTACTTTTGGTGACCTCCGGAGATGCCATGACCCCCTCACTGAAGAGATCCTGGCTCAAATATGATTTTACAAACTCAAGAAAACATTATTATTGGCTTTTCATTGCATAGGGATTTCATTACGAACTAGTAGTGAGTTTTCCATTTTTGATTGATCATCTCTGACTGATCTTGACTTTCTTAATCGTAGCATGCTGCTGGAACTTCAGTGAAAGCCAGACTAAGAGTCAATCCCTTGCTTACCCTTTCAGACTTTTTCCTCTACTTCTTCATCCTGTCTGCTCAGAATTTGTGTGATTTAATTAAATTTGCTTACATGATAACAACAAAGTGAAAAAAAGGATTGTTCTAAAGAGGGCTATTTAAAATCTGTGACTAAAGCATGAGAATGGAATGGATCAAGAGAATGAGTTTGACTTGATCTTCTCTGAGGCCTGGACCCCAGCTGTACTGAAGGTGGAGATAATCTGTGCTTAGACTGAGCTGTGGACATTTCCATGATGATGGAAGTTGGAAGCTGGTGACTTCTTATGCTGAGGGAGGATGGCTCCTGCACAACCTGCAGATAGCTGAAGTAATCATGATTTGTCTTATACAAAATTTGATTCATTAAAAACATTTTAGTTTGACAAAAAGCATCATGTCCATCATTAGCTCCACAACTGAGACCAGAGGTGATCAGATGTGATCAGAAATTATCACAAGGATACCTCTAGAACAGAAACTGCAGAATCCCCAGAAAACAATGACATATTTAAGATTTGTTTGGGGGCAAGATATGAAAATGCCTCTTGCTGTTCTAGTTGCTAACTTCTACATTTGAACATGACATTTTCCTCATGTCTACTCATGTATTCCCGTTTACTGTTTTAAAATTCTGCTTTCAGCTTTCTGCACTCAATGCTTCTCTCTTTTCTTTTTTTTCTTAAAAGTGCATTTCTGAGTAACTTTTTTCATCTTCTCTGACCTAAAGGTCAGACTTGTCTTTGACTTCTGCATTTTTCACTCTCAGTTACTTCTCCCTTGCAAAGATTACAAAGTTGTTACTTCAAACCCCTCTTTTCTTGAAGTGAATTTTAGGCTGACTTGTCTTCAGCTGCTGTGCTTTTAGCTAAATTATTCTAAAAACCCACAGGATAATAGTGTACTAAGAATGAACAGACAATTATATTTCTTAGATCAGATGGCTTTCATTATTTACATCTTAAAAATGGGATGATTTATGTAGGTAAAGATTATACACAATTTTCTAGAGTTTAACATTCATGTTATAAACAATTTACCGTTACTATCTCCACCTCCTAACCACTTGTTCAAAACTTTCACCTTTCCCACCGAAAGTTTCAACACTTAAGGGTACTGTAAGTACTCAAAGGCATGAGCCCTGGAACTCTACATTTCTCTCACTAGAGAGAGTCACTGAGGAGCCTGGGAGACTTTTGTAGAGAATGTTATTTTTGATCCAGAAAAAGGCTGATGTGGTGATTGATGAACAATAACAATTGCTATTTCCATGTGATTCCACTGATATGACTACTAGTCCTGTGCCAGTTCAAGAAAGCATAAAAAGAAAATTTTAACCAAAACAAATAATAAAAAAAGATAGTTACTGGTTTTAGAGGTTCTTCAACAAATTTGGCTGAAATGGCGTTACAAAAAATTCAAACTCTAACAAAGAAAAGGAAATTACATTTCTAATGTCTTCTATATAAAAAAATTGTCTGAAGATTTTCCAGCACTTCTTTTAAGCCCTAGGAAATTTAATCTGTTTTTATTTGTTTGTGTTCAAAGAAAAAAGTGAAGGCTTCTGGGGAGAAAAAAAAGATCATAATTCACATCTGCATTCTTGCAGTAAGCTGACTTGGAAATCTAGGCTTCCACAAGAAGGATAAAGATTATTTTTTTATTTTTTTAATTATCACTTTTGCCTTGTTGCATAAGTGACGGAAGCCCTGAAATTTTAGTTTTTTTCTTGGCATCATATCGCCTGATGACACATAGTCCTGTATCTAAGATTCATAGAAACTAGCCAGAATACTACAGATATGGTTTAAAAGCATTTTGTCATCCATCTTCTTTAGACAAGTTTGAAAATCTTAGTTACTCCTGATGACTTTTTACTGAAGTCCAACATAATTTAAGTTTCTGACAGTGGTTTTTAAAAAAACAAGTTATCCTTTCTTACAAATAATTTACTGTAACAGCTGGGAAACAAAACAAAACAAATAAATAAACAAAACAAATAGGAAAATAAGAAAGAAGAAGGTGTAATTTTTTTGCTGTTAGAAAAACAATTCAAAATTTATTTTGGAGTGATTCTACAAAATAACAATGAGAAATATTTAAAAGGTATTTTTCAGATGGTGTAGCCATTTATTATTCTTTTTTCCTTAACAAATTTGTTTGTCAATAAGAAGCTTTCAAGCAAATCTCTGAAATGCACTTAATTTATTATCTTTAATGACTGAGCTTTGAAAGGTCTCCATTCATCTTTTCCTTTTTCCCACTTTCTTTTCCAACTGGGTCAATGGTTGCTGTAGCCTGGTCTGCAGAAAACTGATGATACCTTTCTTGTGCCTGAAGCCTGTCAAAGCAGCAGTGAGAGATTCAGCCACAGCCTCACACCAGGCAGTCCCACTGGCAGCAGGGGTACTGAAACTGTCAGGCAAATTAAGGGCTCAGAAGCTGTGATTGGCGTTTTGAGGGAGTACATTTTCAAAAATACAGAAAAATACTTTCAAAAATGTGCTAATCACTTCTAAGTTTAAGTCTCATCTAAACAATTTTTGCCATTCTTTGAAAAGAAAAGCTGGTTATATTTCTGCTTCGTAAAATTCCCTATAAGGTCCCACTCCAGCACATGCGTATGTATATTTAACTTCCTGAATACTTGGTTCAGATGTGTTCAGATTGACACTGACTCTGGCATGTGTTAGTTAGGCCTTAATATTTGCAGGGTGCAGAGCTCCTTTTAGAATTTGTAGAATAAGTATAAATGAAAGAACAAGGAGAAAGATAAAAGTTAAAGGAATTTCTTGCTTGAAGGTTTAATCCAACACAAATATTTTTATTTTGTCACAATTTCCAAAATTTCATTTTTGTTTAGATATTCAATCAAAGCTTAAATCAAAATACCAGACTGCAGAATTCCTATCTGTACTGATTTGTTTTGAAATGTTTCAGTAAGATATTTCCTAGTTAAAAATGAAAATTACAAAATGAAAAAAAAAAATTGCATTATTCATACAAAAAGATATTTCATTGAGTTAATCTTCATTAGACATCACAGTAGTAAATGGCTTGGTGTTGCAGATCTTTTAAGTCATATCTTACTCATCTACACAGAGATGTAAAATTTATGTATCAAAGATAAAGAAATGAGATACAGAATAGCTATGGACATGGCAGAGGAGAAAAAATACCTTCAAATAAATTGTTATTATTTTTCAGACAATTGGTTGGTTGAAACCAATGAATCAGAGTGAAGGCTCCTACTGCCTCTGGTACACTACTTTTCTACTCATTCTTTATTAGCTGCACAATCTGAACTTACTAAGGACACATCTGAGCCCCTGACTTATGTTCAAATGAAGAGGGAAAGGCCTATTTTGTCAAAACAATTGAAAGATTTTTCTTCTGTCTGAGAAGTATTGCAGCTGTCTATCTGTAGAACATTTATTCAATTTAAAACACAGAACATGGTTGTTACAGTGAGTCTTAAAGGACAAGAATATTGGCAAACTGCTCTTGGTGTTGGAGTTGCTGTAAAAATATTACCCATGGGTTAGGCAGACTTCAAAGGGAAATCACCTCATTAAGGTGATTCTTGAAAACATAACTCTCTAGGTGCTAGTAGTGTTTCATTCCTTCCAGTTGCTAACTCAACCAGTTTGTTTGCTCAGACAGTTCATATTGTCTCTGCATACGGAAGGAATACATCTTTAAAAGAAATCTCAAAAAGATAAAGGCAACACATTACCAAATAACTGAAAATGTGAGTGCTTGCACATATTATTGACTTGTACCAACAGATTGAGAGTAAGAGAAATGTCTTATTGCATATTTTTTTGTTAAAGAGAATTCACAAACAAGATTATAAAAAACCCCCAAAATTTTTAATTTTCTTCCCAGTTACTCAACCATGTCATAATTCCATTAGTTATTTTCCAACTTGTTACATAAATCCTTTTTACAACATTTCTGTGTTGTAGTTTCAGCTTTTTCTCATTCTGAGCACTACAGGGATCCACAAGCTACGTTACAAAGTACTTGTGACCAGCCACTTAAACAGAAGTGATGAACACCATCTAACCCCTAAGTCTACCGTGGACAGACCACGCTTCAGCATCACGCATCCCAGCCGGAAAACTCCAACGAGATGTCTGGTTCTCATTGCTGTGGTTTATGATTGTCAGGAAAGCTCTGTTTCTTAACAGGATATTCCTGGGATACTTTCCTAGGAGTCAGTGGGTTAGATGCAAACCAGCTTCCAATCTCTAAGCCTTTCCAAAGTTGTAGTTTGGGCTGTCAGAGGAAGCGATCAATCACACGGGCTGGAACTGAGAGGATACATCTTCACAGCTGTGGAATCCTCCTACCTCTTCACATAGGAGTAGCTGCAGACTAAGTATCCAAATGATTCTTACTTCAGCCTTTTCCTACCCAAGGACAATTGCAGCTCTATGTTTCCTCTGTAAAGATGATAAATACTTGGCTGATATTCAGTGTGCGACCATATCTCAAAGCAAATACTAATCTTCTAACAATATTGTATTAAGCCTCTTATGAAGCTAGTATCCCCTTTTTTAAATCATGGTATTAGGGCTTTCTGCATACTTTTGTCTTCTTTGAGGTAAATAACTTTAGCTATCTGATGAAATCCCATTATGAACATGTGCATGATAAGAATTAAGAACAAATAATACAAACACTTCCTTGGACTTAGATGGTTCAGTGAGAAGTTGATTGATTTTTTTCAGTTAGCTTGGGAAAATAACAAAATCAGACAACTAATATCACAGAATTTTCAACTGTTTTTTCTGTTGGCATTGTTATTTCATTTCTTATCTTAGGGAATTTCATAGAGAAGATATTCATAGATCTCCAACTTTTTAAGACTCAGCTTTGCTTAAGCTGGATGCTCCACTAAAAAAACTTCATTTTTTTCATGAAAGCAAAATTTATTTTAAAATCTTAAATCTCTTTGCTATGTAACAGGTTAGCTAAATGGGATATAACATGAGGGGCCTTGCTATTAGTTGAAGTTACATTTAGGACTGTAATTTGTGTGCAAAAGAGTCAACATAAGCTAAATGTAACTGTTGCCAAAATATTGAAAAGGGGCATTGTCTGGTCTGCATGGATGTCAATGTCAAATATGACTTTACAATGGCAATACTAAATATTTCAGTCCTCAGTGTAAATATCTTGCTGTTTTGAGAAAAGCCTACACCTCTATCAGCATTATTTAGTTAAATAAACTCCTATCACTCTTTCTAGAAGAGAACTCCAGAATTATTTCCCATGCTTCCTGGAAAGACTCTCTGCATAGGACAATACTGCTTATAAAATGGCTAAATAATATGAATTGTTTCAAGTTTGCAGCATCAGTGTTCAAGACTTATTTTCCAGAAACGCAGATCCTGAGAATAAGCCTTCAAGTAGCATTTGAGGTATGAGCCGAATGAAATGTAAGAGTGAAGAGGTGACATAAAAAAGATAGAGTTGCACTTTCCTCAGTTCAAAAGAGTATTACTTCCTTCTCCTCTTCCTAGCTGTGTTATTCTCTGTCATACAGGGTGGTTTCTGCCAAATAAGGAGTTCCCCAACAAGTACTCATTCCATCAAAACTATCCTCAAATGAAGACAACTGGGAATGTTATCAAAGGTAATTTCACTGCAGCATTTCCCTTTTCAGATAATAATGGGATTTCTATATTATAGAAAAGAACAAGATGCTTTCAAATATATCAAGTGAATTAGTACTCCTCCCACATGGCAGCACAGGCAGCTGATGCTGTGAAATCAGTCACCTTCCTGAATGGACAAATTGCTTTGATTTTACTGCATATATGTAGATATGTTTCTGTCACTATTTTGGTATGGTTTTGGTATATCAGGGACTTTGATAAAATTGAATTAAATATAATTAAAATAGTATAATATGGTATAATACAATTAGGGCATTTTATTAATGTACCATTAATAAATGTGGTGGGTGTGGTGGTAAAAAGAAATTATTTAACATAAGTGAACAAATATTCATTCCTAAATATGCAGGAAGCAAGAAAATAAATAAAGAAGTCTATTTGTAGGATATTGGAACAGTTGTTTTTAGAACTTATTTCCCAAAAAAAGAGAGTCTCACCTCTTCTTTGCTATCCTAGTCATTCACACTGAAGTAACTGTATGAAAGAAATAATAGACAAGGGTCTTTTGTTATTATTTGTAAGATTTTGGCTTCTATTGTACAGATGCACAGAGACTGCAGCCCTAAACTGAATGTAATTGTTTAGAAAACTGAGTTTTGTAAAGGCACTGATATCTAATCTACCTGTACCTGCAGGTAACACTTCACTAGAGCAGAAATTTGACTACTTTGTGATCAGCTAGAAAAACAATATGTGCCACTGTGTCAGTGTGATAAATCTCATCCACCTTATACAACTATGGAAACATCTATACTAGTTCCTTAGTTTGAACAAATCTCCCAGTTATACAGGATTTACTGAGCATCTATCCATATCATGGAGCAGCCTCGAAACACATGGATGGACTTCCTTAACTAAAGCAAAATATTATTCCAAGAATGCACCTAATCTACTACACCTGCTAATGACAGACAAGCCAATGTACATTCCTGACAGTGAGACCAAGCCACGTAAAATCCACCAGACACAGAGCATATATCAGTTCCTCAGCATCAGGTGCTTTACTTCACAAATCTTCTCCTGCTGTTTCATATTACTTTCTAGCATACTATAGTATACATATATGTACTACATATTCCTACATATGTGGAAATTACCTCAAATTTTCTTTAGAGGCAGTGGAAAGAGAAAGAACCACAATTTTGGGGCATAATTGAAATTTCTAGTCAATCAATTTATTTTCTTTTTTCTGAGCCTTTTCTGGAACTGATGATACCATGATCTCTGCTTTACCTGGGCTAATTATTGTAGAAGTAAATTATATGTTGGCATAATGAGCATCTCTCATCTCCACCAACCCTGTTGGCTGAGATCTTGCGGCCTGGATCAGCTCTACTTTTATATTTCTCAGCAATAATATCTGGACCACTCCCAGTCAGGCACATCATGCTGAGGATTGCTGTGAGTTTCTGTCTGTAAGCTGCAAGAGTGGGCTGCTCCTGGAGCTGGCAACAGGGCAGGGACAGTGATTACTCTAACTGTGCCCAAGAAATACCAAGGTGCTGAACCCACCAGGTGCTCAGATTTGAGCCTAAATGGAGCTCTGGTACCATGGGCAAATGGTGCCTTGTGGGAGCCCAGACAAGATGGATGGAGCAGGTCCACTTACACCAACCAACAAGTTTTATATTTGCAGGAGGACTTATTTATTTTTTTGCCACTATTGTAAAATTAGTCACAGGAGAATATGCTGCAGAAATAGGAAAACTCGAGTACTCACAGCTCTGAACATACCAGCACCTACTGGTGTGTTCAGAGCTGTGAAGACACAGCCTGAACTTCCCTACAGGATTCTGCACATTGGTCTGGGGTCTCTGTTGTGGTTCAGGTTTTGTAATCCACTGGCTGTTTGGAATTTGCCTTTAAAACAAGGTTTAAGCAAAACCTCTGCTGGTTGATGGATGGGATTCTGCTGTCTAAAACCAGATGCTTTTCAGATTAGCTGGTTTTAAGTTTACAACCCATCCTTGTTCATGATTTATTTTCCTTAGGACCCTGTTCTGGACTTAACACAATACTATACATAGTCCCACCTCTCCCAGGTCAGAGGAGAATTTCCATGCGATCCACACAAGTCTACTATCTGTAAACTGCATCTATTTTACCTTGGCATGTGTGACAGAATTTTACACAGTCTTATCTGCACTGTTTCTTGCCGGCATGGTATCAGCCATGGTAACCTACAATGCTCTATCAAGGGCCTTGAAAATTCATGATAGGGTCCTTGATCTGTCATTGATAAGGCCTTTCACGAATGTATTTAAGATAGTGACCTGTTCAGATACCATTTAAACTGCGACTACGTGGGAGATCTCTACCCAAACACACCACTATGAACCAAGGCAGACCTATAAGCCTTAAAGCAGGGAAAACACAGGACCAAAATAGTGTCTTCCACAGCCATATAAAAATCTAATGAGTTTACAAATAAACATATCAAAGGAAATCAATTCATGATAGAAAACACCAACTTTTAACATTGGTGGAAAATCTAATTGCTTCTTAGCAGCATTTTTTACCTGTTTACTTTCACCATAGCCAATTCAAGACTCCAGTCCTCTGTTTTAGGGGTGAGCTCCTCCAGCTGATGTACTATAGCACATTCCTCTCATCCTATTCCCTCTCAACACAGCACCTGGACTCCCAGGTGTTCCCCATGAGCAATTTACTACAGCCTTTTTGTTTCACAGGAGCTGGTCATATCTAAAAAGATAGGCATTTCCTCATGTCAAATAATCTATACTCTTGTTGTAGGAAAATTAAACAGATTTGTTTCACTTATTAAATTATAGTAGTGCTACAGTGACAGCAGTACATCTCATTTATTTTGGTCTTTCCTCTTCTGATTGGTGATGATTTCTTTTCTTCTCTCTGTTGTAAAATTACCTAATGCTCCATGTGCTTCTCTGAGTGCAAACCAGGGGTTATCTGCTTCAGCTGATTGATTTTGTTTGTTTGCACTGAATACTTTGCTCCTTTTCTAATTGTATAAGCGTGTTAATTTCAGAAAGAATAGGATGAGAGAAATGATGTGGTGTTACTACTGTGTGAGACAACACAGAATGGCTTTGGATTTTAATTTTATTTGTTTATTTTGCTGAACCACTACTGAAATGACAAACATATTATGGACAGTAAATCCAAAGAGCAGTTACCACAATTCAGTCGGTGATTTTTAAAACTCTAAGTAAATGTTTGTCTCCAGAAAACCCCAGAAAGCAGTAATGAAAGTAGGCTACCTCCAGCTATGGATTAATTTTCATACCCTCCAAACTACATATGCTCAAACACATAAGTATCCCCCCACATAAAACACTAGGACAATTATGGCTTCCCACAAATTTTCAGTCAGAATGTCTTGAAAACCACTAGAGCATTTACTGTAGACAGTAATATGAGGTGGAGTAGGATTTGCCTTTGAGGACTGTTATTTATCCAGCCCTCTCCTGTATTTCCCAGCTGAATTTGGTCCTGGAAGAACAGACCTGAAGTTCTTATACAGAAAGATCCTCAACGTGCCCTCTGAGCAGCTTCCTAAAGATACCTGCATATAGAGGCACTGCAATGGGGCTTTTAGGAGAGCAGGTGAAAATCACTGGTTCAGATTGCTATCATTGAATGGCAGATAAGTAACAGCTGGGAGTGTTTTGCTTAGAAAAGCATGTTAGTGACTAAAAGTCATGCAAAAGTGTCCCTCTAACCCCCAGGGTTATTTGGAGCTGGGAGAAATGAGTGGAGGAGGGAGAATTTAAGAAAAGATATCTCATGAGAGGGGAAAGAAAGTTTCAAAGATCTGTGCTTCTCTGTAAAATGATTAAGAGATCACAGCTGTCAAGAAGTAACTATTGCTGTCAGATGCCATATGGACATTCTTAAAGAAGTATATTAAATATGAGCAGTGGGGCAATGAAGAAACCCCAACTATGTTAAAAGAATAAAGTTTGAAGAGGTTTTTGGAGTGAGAGCTTCAAAATAGACTGCCTAGCACCAGGACTGCGATAGCTCAGCCGATGGAGTCAGGGGTGCCCTTGAAAGTTTTAGGAGCTCAGAACTTACCTGTGCAACAACTGGGATTTGTTTTGGGATTTTTTTTTTTTTTCTTGTCTTGAATAGCCACAGGGAAACAGAGGAAGTTCCATCTGAACATGAGGAAAAATTTTACTATGAGAGTGAGAAAGGCGTGACAGAGGACTGGAGCAGCTCACCCAGAGCGGTTGTGAAGTTTTCCTTCTCTAGAGATATTTAAAAGCCATCAATCCTCTGCAACATGCTCTAGGGTAGCCTGCCTTAGCAGGGGGGTTGGACCAGATCAGAATTACTCTTTCAGACCTTTCCTTGCCTTTATGAGTGTGTGAGTGCATGTTAATTCGTTGTGCAAGTTCATATATTCCTTACAGAAATCTGAGCTAATCTAAATTAATCTGAACTGGCATGAGCGACTTTATTTAATATCTGTATTGTAGATTAATGACCAACAGGGATGTTTAGGTTCAGATTTAAGCATAAACTATTTTTAGTATAATTTTGTAGAGTCCAAAATCTTAGATCCACTATTTCTAATCTATTTTGGGTATTCTAAGCAATGGAATTTCACAATGTAGAGGGCCCCTTGTTTATAACCTGGCCCATTGGTATTGTTGTACCAACATTTTAGAACTCCAATATTGTTTCCAAAGTAAAGAGCAAATATCTTCTTACTCCTTGACACGGTTTCTTGTTTTTCAGTCTGTGACTCAGACAATAGTATTTATAAAACAGAATTAAAAACAATCTGAAAAGTGAGTACTAAGAAATTCTGTCCTTGTAACTGCACCTACATTCTTCTGAATGATGATTTTAACCCTCCTAGCAATGTTATAAGGAGGACATATGGGGATAATCTGAACACTAATAGATAGAAAATCCAGGAAGCAACTTGGCTTTTCATGTATGGCTGGGGTTGGATTTTGTTCTTTGCATCCCAAAGGTTGTCTCATTTAACAAATACCTGCATTTGCCATGAAAAGAAGTCAGTAGTAACTGCTAAATATTTCTAATTATAAAGTAACCATTATCTGTGAAATATTTTGTAACCTAATTATTCCACTTGTAAATGATTATGTTATGAATTGTTTTGCAATTAATTTGTTAAACAAAACTGCATTAATTATTCTGCATGTTGCTGTAAAACAAGCAAGAGAAATTGTTCCCATTAGGAAGCTAGAAGAAAGCCTTATTTATGACAGTAGGATTAGCACACTGATTCTATTTTCAAGAATGAGCTATTGGTTTTTTGAAAAAGATCATCAAACTTATAAGATTATAAGTTATAAATTATAAGATACATAACAAAGACATTTGCAGTGAGGGCTTACCAGGGTGGGAAACTAACCCTTGATAAATACGAATTTGGTAAGTGTTGTATGTGTTTCTTGATCCAGTTTGCGTGAGGTTTTATTCACCCAGTAAACTCTGAAAAAATTTCAGAAAACCTGGTGTTACCCCCACAGGAAACCTGAATTATTTCAATATTTTTAGCAGATGTATAAACTATATATGTGAGATATGTTTTGTATGTTTCATTACATATCTTTCAATGGAAGTTATTTTTAGGCATAGCTGTTCTGTGGAGGTGATATTTTCCTTTTCAAGGAGGCAAGGAGGTCTCATGAATTTTCCTATAGCCTTTGGAATGCAAAAAGCAACAAAATGCTAGGTCAGAGCCCAGAAGTGAGCAACTTAAAACCATATTTCTTCCTCAAAAACTTTTTCCAGAAATTGTCTTGCTTTCAATTTATCCCTGTGTTTACTGATTGTATGGCCTAGAACTGCTTGAAGTTGCCTCCTTACATTTATTATAGGACACAGGTAATACAGCTACAGAATTTGCACTGCTACCTAGTGAATTGCAGTTCCGTTAAAAAACCACATTTCTTATGAGGCTAAGTCCAAAAGAAAGATCATACTTCAAACAGAGCGGTGAAATTAGTTATATAATGTAAAAATAGGCACTCATAAAATCCAATATTAAGAACTCATTCATCACACTTAGTGAACTTTAAAAGATTTGTTTTGTTTGGATACCCACCTGTAGACCTCTTTCATCTGGAAATTGAAATTTCCATAGGGTGTTATGCTTCTTGATTATTTTTTATTATTATTTTATATTTTGCTTCTCAGAAAAGATATGCCGTGGCCACAGTCAATTTCAGATTACATTTTGATCTTTATTTATTTTCCCTCCCTCTTTTCGTAATATTTGAGTGTTTTTCCAAAGGACAGCAGAAAATGCAAAGCCTTACAAAATGAAAAGCAATCAAAGAACATTTTATGAGACTTTGAGTCTTTACTGCCTGCTCAGAACACAGTAAGACAAGTTTTCTTTGCTTTGTAAGAACTTAACCTACCCCTGTGGCTGTTCCTTGCCTTGTTGTTGCTCTGCCTCTTTATGTTGACAATAAATGTTATAAGACAATAAGTGCACAATTGGAAGATTTTCCCTGCCAGTTTTATGAATTAATCCTCTTTTTGTTACTGGATTTTTCTACACTGCCTCATGTTTTATCTTCTACAGGCACATTTGTTCTCTAGTAATGAGATCCTGAAGTGTGGCTTTGCATTGACTGACAATAAATAGTTCAAAAGTTTTGCCATCGTCAACTTTCGTTCAATTCTTATCACCAAACTATATCATTAAAATGATTTCAAAAAATCTTCAGAACAGAAAGACAATACAAGTTTTATGAAGGTTTAATAAGTTCTACAAAGTAATTTGAGGTATTAGTGTAATTCACCGTCTTTATATCTCTTTTTCTGAAACATTTACTACTGTTTTTCTACTGGACATTTGTGATAACAAAATACTTTCCTAAAAGCAGATTTTTTATAATGGTCAAGGTAATTTTGTGTTCTATTTTCTTCAGTTGATGCTTACACATGTTTGCAATATACATAGAGTATAAAGCAAGACACTGCAAAGCTCAGCCAGTTTAAAAACCTTGGGCGACAAACAAAAAAATTTTCCTGGATTCATCATATTAGACAACAGAGTTAAATTTGTTGTTTTCAGGAAGAAAAACACTATTGTGTGCAAGAGATGGTACCAGTAGAAGAGTGGCATGAAAGAAAACAAATTCAGAAATCCCTTTTACTTTTTTGAAATCAGTAGAACATCAAATACCAAAGTGAGCTTCGTAGCAAGAAATGTTTTTTGCTTAAAGGAATATTTTTATGAGCTATTCTGATTTAACACAGGAGTGTTTAAGTAACTGCTTTAATAGCAATAAAAGTTTGACTTGTCAAGAAAATAAAAACTCGCCCACCTCTAGAAAAATAAGTCCTCTTTGCTGTACCCCACCCCACCATTACAATTTCAGGCCCTGTTCAAATTCAATTTCCTCTAACAAATTTTTAAGGCCTCCCACTGTCATGACTCTTTGAAGGCTGATGGGCCTTTGCTGAAACACCTATATTGCACAGTCTTTTGCATTGTCTGCTTACACATTTTATCAAAGAGTAATCCACATCTCTCAATCTCAAAAATGATGGGACCATGGTGTTCTGTGAGTGTGGTGAGTGGTGTTACCCACACAGTGGTGTGGGTAGTTTTGTTAGATAGCATGTACCTCTGTAAGCAAAGGTGTAGGTGTAACGGCTCTTGGGGTTAATAGCAGAAAGGTTTTTAGAACTTTGTAGTTTTTTATTGATATTTTCTGAGGATCTAATACTATGGTTTGCTTTGTTACTGCTAGTGAATTTTGAATGCATAGTTTACTAGTTGGTAGTAATTTTATGCCATTAATAAATTAAAAGCCTCTTCAATCTTGATTTGATAAACTATGAGAATTGAGTATTTCTTCTTTCTTTGTGTCTGACTTCTGTATCTGAAAAAAAATAAGTAGAAGACTATGACAGTACTCTTTTTAGGGCTTATTTCATTCATGACAGGGAGAAAAGCCTAAAAGTTTTTCAAACCTGCTCAGAAAGTAATAGTCTAAGCATCTTGAGAAGTCACCATTGCAGGATTACCTAAGATCATTGGCATTTCTCTGGCAATTCCTTTTTCACTTCAGATTGTTTTGTGCTGAGGCAACAGGGTGCTAAGACTGAGGTTCATAAATTAAGTGAAAAGCATAAAACTGGGGCAGGAGGTAAGTAGGCATTAATATCTGACACCACTGAAGCAAGAATGAATGTCATCCATGGGTATTTACACCTCAGCCTAGTTTGGTGGCTAGCACCCTGTTACAAGCTTTGCCACTGATTAGGACCTGATGTTGTGCTTGGCTTGGTTCCCTATTTGGGGTTTGCTGTTAAAGGTGCTCATGAAGAAAGCAGGGAAAGTCACTTTCAGGAAGGGCAGCTGTCATAGGGTTCCAAATTCCTGTCTGTTTTCACTTACTTATAAAGGGTTTCTATGCCATGTTCCACTATTGGTATCACTTTCACTTATATTTCTGCACAGATGTAATCAGACTAGGATATTGTGAAGGAAGATCTCCTGCAAACTTGATAACTTAAGTATTATTGTGAATCATATTAGCACAATCTTTTTTCTGCTTTTAGCCACGATTTTTTACACAACAGACTTGGAAAGGTACCACATACTGAAACAGTCTCCTTATAACATATTGTACTTGGTTCCCTTTAACTTGCAGAGATGAGAAATAACTTTAAAAATGCCACAACTTCATAAGTTTTCTTTCCTTTTCCTTTTCTGTATCACCATGTCTCCACTTCATCACCAAAATTTTTCAAAACTTGTCACATTAAGCAAAGGTTTTGGGTTTTTTTGAAAAAAAAATTCAAAAATTCTGAGTGTAAAATATGGCAATATGATGATTGGAGAGCTGTTTAGTTGGCTTAATACAGGTGTCTATTTGAGCCCAGGGAGCCTGGGTGACCTAGTAGCTTTCCCCACTAGACTGAATAGAACTCCACGACCAGGCAAGGACCTCAGATGCCCTCTACACAGGTAGATCTGCATATTATTGAACGTATAATGTACATATCTATGAATCTGGAACAGAATCCCCAGCCCACCCTCAGTAAGTAGTCCCTAGAAAGGACACAGTTTATTCCCACAAGTGAGGTTCAGGGATTGCCATCCAGCATTTCTTCTTTAATTGCATTGATAGTGAACGTAATGTACATGAATGCAGTACTTGGTGAACTGAAGCAAGTAGAGCTTATGTTGCAAAAATCTTTTGTTTCCCAGCATCTATTTTGCACAAAGGAGCTGATGTGTCCTCTAGACTTTGATCATTATCTAATTAGGATTTTTGTTTGTTTTATTTTTTCCAAGAGGCCACATACCCCCTTTTTGGGGTAAATGAAACAGCATTGTCAGGATTGCTTTGCTGCTGTTTTCTAAAGCAGTTAAAAGGCAAGCCATCACCAGACAAACACAGCTCAGCAGAAGATCTGAGAGCAGTGCCTGCCCCTCAGTGACACTGCTACTTCAGAGACTCTGCCAGGAGAGAAAACTGATGCGAATTGGAGCTTGTGTTAATGTGTTTTCCTCCTCGTGAAGCTTATTGTTGTTCAGAAGTGTCCCAGAAAGTTAAAGACAGTATTTTGGGCTGCCTAATCTTTTGGGGAATGTAGGTCAGCCTAAAGCAGCAGCAGGATCTGTGATTTTCCACACTGGCCTGCAGGAAATTTAGAATCACAGCAGATAAATAGAGCCCAAGAAAATTGACAGAGAGTCAGGAATGACAGGAAGATGTCAGACATTTATCTAGTTGACAGAAAAATATATCTGATTGCTGACACATGCTGACTCATTTTTTTTTTTGAGGATGGCTGAGATACGATGCAGGCTTGCCATGAAGCTAACTTGTAAGATTTTTGTAGCAACTTGTCACTTTTCTTTTAAATTATTGTTCTTCAAACATTCAGGAGCATTTCAAAATTATGAGAGAGGTACTTTGCAAATACCAAGAAGTGGAGAATAATCTCATATGAATGCTGACTGAATTTTCAGGCTTGCCTGATGTGTTTTTTGATTGCCTCCTGTTATTTCTGATAATCTGTGGAAGTGCAACAACAGCTGGAATTGTGCAACAACCATCAGCTTTTATTGTGAAGCAATTCCAGAGGGCCATGTCTGCATGCTCATGAGTGATGTCCCCAGAAATGCTGCCCAGTGATACTGCTCCATCCCACTCAAACCTGGCTTTGGTGTGAAAGGAGAGGAAGGGCATAGAAGTGGGAGGAAGATTTATCTATTCAGATTATTAAGAGACTTGATGGACATCTATTAGGCAGAAATACTGTAAAGAAAGTCTGCCCTGTAAGAGTATTTTTGCTTACAAATTATTGCAATTAATAGACTGCTATTTATTTGGAGGATGTGTAAACAATGCTAGCTGTTGATACTCACAAGGTTCCTGAGAAGGATCATGATATTCAAGCCTTTTACTTTCACTACTTTTTCAGATGACTCCAGAGGCTGAGAAACAGCTTCTGCTCTTCTGACTCATGGTTTAAGAGTCTTATGAATTTTAGAAGCATAGTGGCAGGGACTGTCAGAACTACCTATCTGAGCTGGCAATTTCTAGTTGCTCTCAATATGGTGTACTCACACAAATGTATGGAATCAGAAGTGCTAGAAGGAAAGAAGTTCTCTCTTAGGGATGAACTCCTTAAAAAATTTATCTTTTTCACAGCACCTGGGGTGAAGTAGTTTTGCTGTTTTAATGGTGTTTGGGCAAAGAGAGGATGGCATGAAGTGTGCTCACTCTCCTGACTTCTTGGAGGGAAGCCAAGCATGTGTCAGGGTCTACAGTGATTAATGATATGGACTAAAATTAGCAAGGTATATTATTAATTCATATGTTAATGGCAATAGTCTACATGAAAGAGGCAAAAAGAAGGTTTGCTTTATCTCACATTCTTGTCAGCTTTTCCAAACACTATTTTGATGGCTCATAATTTTAATAAGTATTCAGTACTATTCAGAACAGTAACACATTTAACTGATTAATGTTTGTCCTTATGTGCCTAAAAATTTGTCTCCTAAATGCCTCACATATGAAAATGTTACTACCACTTCACAACATCTTACTCTGATTATTGTATGTTTTTATATTCATCCCTAGAGCTGAATTTTAATGAATATGTGAGATATTCCTTTCTGATAACTACAAAGAATAGGTCAGTGCATGGTGAGTTTTATTTGGGTATGTTTTTCATCTTGGTGTTTCTAAATTAGAAAAATAAATATATATTATAGTTGATTTTATGATAATTTGACAGTGAATTGAAAGAGACAAGGTTCCATTGGACCTTCATTTCACAGTATTTTCTTTTTAAATAACTATGTGCCACTGTTGAAAGGATGCTAGTACATTCTGGTAATAGGAAGGATGCATCTGACTATAGAAATACACTGAAGCTCTTCTCTCTAATTTTTTTTTTTCTATTTAGTTCTTGCAAAATTTTTCTCATATATATGTGTATAAACACACACACATATATATATATACCTTCCCATATCAAAATATATCCCTTTTTCTGTGAGAGATTTCAGTCTATAACAAATTTTTGACCTAATTTTCATTTTACTTTAAATTACTTTTAATAGCTGTTCCTGTATTTATTCAGTGTGAATGTATCCAAACAGCCTTCGATTCTGCAGACAACATTGCTGAACTAATTTGAACGTTTCAACTAGCTATCATTGGAGAATCTTTCAAATTCAAAACACTTTGGGTTTCATGAAAACGTTGGAAAAGCTATAATTTTACACAGCTTCCTTGAAAAGTAACCTAGAGACAATAAAATAAATGTTTGAAGATGGAGGGAAGTTTGTCTTTTCAATTTGCCTCACAATTATTCTGTAAGACAAAATAAAACTATTTACTTTTCTGTGAACTAAGTTAATTTTTTAATGCATAAATGTGCTAGGCTACCAGAGTCAGGCTGAAACAGCATGATGAAAATAGTGGCACTGTGTTTTGGTGAATTAAGACAACTTTTGAGTGAAGGCTGGATTGAGTCTCATGACTAATTCTAGGGATCTGAAGGCACCAGAGTGAGACCCCATTGCTAGACTTCCTCTTCTCTTCTCTTTGGCTCTCCCCAGGGAAGCATCCTGGCTATGCCAGCCTCTCTGTAAAGTCACTGGTGAGATAGACACCTCTAGATGACAACTGAGCACATTAAAGACAAATAAAGATAGATGCTTAGAATACATGAAAAACAGTTGTCCTTTAGAGGTATTTCTCTCATTTCACTATTGAAGACAAATCCTGGATGATTTTAACTGTTAGTTGAACCTTTTCACAGGAAATTGTTCCACTTGTCCTCTTGCAGTAGAATGGCTTGTTCAGCTCCATCCAGAAGAAAAACCCAGTGTAACTACAAGATATAGCAAGGTCAAGAAAAAGATTCATTTTCCACTGATTTAAATTTAGGCATTAATTCCATAACAGAATATTTTAAGTTCACTATTTCCAATTGTGTGTTAAAATGGGAGTATTACACTATGCAACCTCTGAGATGATTAAGAACTTTAAGGGTCTTGCTGCATCCTTTTTGTTGTTATTAACATTTTTTTACATATTACTTGACTGGCAGTTTTCATGTACCATAGGTATTATCTTCTAGTCCAAGGAAAACCTTTATTAACTTTACAATAACTGCAATTGTTCTTTCATTATTAGCATATATATATATATAAACTTGAAATATCTTATTTCTTTTAAATTTCTAAATATATTGCTATTAAAAACAATATCAGCAAATTAGAGCTTTGTGGTCAAAACTTCTGTTGTTTTAATTGTACAGTTTGAAAAGCATAAATCTCTTCTGACAATAAAATTCATCACCGGTGAAAGACATAGATAATGAATTATTCAGTCTTTCTTACTAAGGTCATTTTAGGTGTATTCCCCACTGTAAAAATTGTAGATAATCCTACCTTAAATCCTACCACAAGATGAATTTTTTCTTCCTTCCAATCCAACATTACTTTCTCTTCAAGTTCATTATCAGAGTTGGCCTTTTGAATCCGCTTTTAGTAGTATCATATGTTGATGGTATGATTGGATATTCTGAGGAAAAGCAAATTCCACTCTGATAAATCATGTGTCTTTCTCTTACTTCCAAAGAGGAAAAGAAAAAGACTAAGGAAAAAGAAAAGAAAATAGAATTAATTTAAACTGCTGAACTTGAAGAGAGTCTTATAATCCTGCTGTATTAGAAAACTAAACTATGCTAATCCCACTTCTAATGTTATAGATATAACTTGATTTAGTCTCTCGGAGCAAAGGAAGCTGACACATCCAAGTACGGGGTGGATGCACTGATGGGATGTTCAGGAGCACTAACACTTTTTTATCTGTACTTTGTGCATTACAATCTCTTGTATCAGGCCCACATTTACTTAGAGCTGTCTGCTACTCTATCCAAATGCAGATAGTTTTATAGGAGTTTCAGTCCATTTTATGTAGGAGGGATGCATTTCTTTATTAAATATAATCTTAACTGTAAATGGCTGAGGAATTAATTTTAATATGAACCCCCTATATAGTTTGAAGCCTGCGAATATTTCTTCAGGTGTTGAATCAGATGTTATGATAAGTTTTTTTCAGTGACACTTTGCATGGTCAACTGTAGAGCAGTCTTACAGGAAGGTCTTAAACTTTGAGATTAATTTTTAACTCTTATCTAATAAGGCCTTAATGTATATACTCCTGATGCTGTCTGAGATATCACACTGCTGGAAATTATGGCATAGGACCTAGAGGAGTGCTACATCCTTCCGAAATGGCAGCTGGAGCCCAAGCAGGCTTTCCTAAAATACTTAAAATTGCACTGGACATTTATGCGTACCATCCCAGATTTCTCCCTGTCACAGCTGGCTATCTCTTGTCTGAAAGGTTGTTCTCATGAAGCTGGTATGAATTTTGTTATGAGGCAGAAGGAGGAAAAGGGGACTTGTGCTTGAGCAGGTGTAAGGATAACCAGTTTTCATAACTTGGTTCAAGTGTTTCAGCATATGCTTCCAACTTGGAGCACACTTTTTTTTTCTTTTTTTTTTTTTCTTTTTCTTTTTTTTTTTTTTTTTTAATGTTAGAAGGAAAGAACAATGGAGAAATAGTGAAAAAATACACCTGAATCAAAGAATTTAAAAGTTTTATAATCAATGGCTTTAGAGGGCAATGGCTTTAGAGGCACTGTACAGTTTTAGAATTGGTTCTAAAAAATCTAAATCCAAAATAGGCTTTTTACTTTTTCTACTCACGTGTGTCTTTTCATGTGTATTTATTTTTTGCTTGACTTACTGTAAACCTCATTTTTCCTTAGTAAGCACTTTCCACAAAAAAGTTTCCAGATGATTTGCTATTTCTTTCCTATTCATTCCCAGATGTTTATATAGCAATGATTACTATTATAGGCCTGAGTTTCTAGAACTAGTTATTTATGAATTATAATTTTGTAGTTTTATTGTCTTTTTTTCCTGGACCAAACTCCCAGCTGATGTCAGTCATGTAGCTTCCTGATTTTACTGGTGCTGTTTGACAGGCTGGATCGTTTGAAGAGGTTTCGTTTGAGGATCTAATTTACTGTATGTGTCATCAACCACATACAGTAAATTAGATATAGAGGGTAGTTATGCATATTCCAAACTGAATTAAGGTGCTGATACAACAAGACAGTTATAGACATATTCAAGTTTTATGAGGTTTTGAATGTGGTCATGTAGGTAATACTACTAAGCATTATGTAAATGTTTTAGTGTTCTGAAGAACATGAGCTAAATACATTTGTTTAGAAGCCCATAAACTCTCCTAGTACCCTTTAACGGGGCAGTAAATATAAATAGTATATAAAGTAAAAGTGCTAGCATAAAAAGAGAAGGTACTATTAAAAGTAAAGGTCTTCTTTAAAGAAGGTATTGAAAGTGTGCTTTGCTATCCTGACAATTCCCTGCTACCAATGAAGTAGTTGAGTTCTGAGTGAATACAATAATTTCCAAACCCTGAGGGAATACCTTAATCAGCTTGTGGAAGATCCCAACACAATAATGAGGTTTGTAATGCATCTTCTCAAAGTGAAATAACCCAAAAAGTGACATAGGGAAGGTCATTGGTCCTCCATATCATAATATCATCCTTAAAAGTGAAGTTGATATATCATTATCAATGTCTTGTTCAGCACTTCCACTGAGCCAATAAGCATAGAACACATAAGTTTTGGAAAAAAACAGCCTAAGATCCAATAAAGGGAACATAGGGCATGTACTGAAATCTGAATGTACTGAAATCTGAATGGAATATGCAAGACCTTGCAGTAACACCAAACAGAAATATCATCTGGATTACAAGTTATCTTCTCTTTGTTTGCTGTATTCCCAAAATTTTTATTTAAGGCTCTGAACTCCATAAAACACAAAACTTACAACAGGAGGGAAAAAGAACTGTTATCTAAAAGTATCCCATGAAAAACAGTGAGCAATATTTCTGAGGAACTCCTGAGGTGATTTTGTTTAATCATTTGGCCAATGTAAATGTAAGTGTTTAGAATTCTGATTACTCCAGAAGTTGTTACATGAGGCCTAATAATTGTTCAACTGTATTTATAACAAAACATTCTTTTCAAAACAGATAAATCAGAAGTAGTGAAATAAGGATTAATCTGGTTTCCATCTAGTATTTCTGGCTCCTCATTACAAACTTAGAGTGCTATTCATTCAAGTTTTACTACTCACATTGAAAAATATTGGTTTGTCTGTAACAGATGCTGTTTATATTTATCATTTCTCATAAAGTTTATAAGGTATTTAGATTTTTAAGAGATACTTCTTGCAAGTTTTTTTCATCAAATGTTGAGCAATAAGAAATGAGGTTTAAAAGAAGGACAAGTGATATGGAAGTGGGACACTTTCTGTGTTACTTACCCATGAACTATACCCCAAGCATTTCCCTCTACCCATTTTCTTATGTTTGCTCCCATTTGTGAAAGCACATATTCATTACTGTCACATTTATTAAAATTTAACTTGTTTTTCTCCTGGAATAATTTTATCATTCAAGCACATCTTAGCAGATATGACTAAATATTTACACTTGTCATGTATATTAATTAATTTATTGTTAAGGAGCTTTCCTAGAGCAGGAACAGAACTAGACCAGAGAACAAGCTCTGTCTCATCAATATGTTGAATTGTATTTGGCATGTTTCATGTGAAATGGACACAAATAACACATAATTTTAATAATATTGTCATCTCTGTTCTACAATGAAAAATTCATACCAAAAATCTACAAGTTTCAGTCTTGAGACTAGCTTTTAAAGTTGAAGATAAAAATCTTAGACAAGCTGGATTCAAGCTGGATAAATGCCACCTTAGAAATTGTAAAACGCTCACATTAAAAAAAAACAAAAACAAAAAACAAACCAACCAATCAACCAACAAAACAAAACAAACCCAGCCAAGCCAAAACAAACCCAGCCAAGCCAAAACACCAAATCTTTTTTTTTTTTTTTTTTTTTTTTTTTTTTTTTTAAGTATAGGCCAGTCTAATTTGCAGAATTTTGCATCTTTTTGCCTGGAAACAGGATATCAGCAAATAAAACAAAAGAGAACAAGGGGCTACTTTTCACAATATGAAAGATGTTATCTTTGTTCTATGACAGAACCTATTCCCAGAGAAATTGTTTTCATATCTGCAAAAGAAAGTGTTATTTTATCTATGCTTTACTTTTGTCTCACTAGAATGCAGTTTAAAATAAATTGACAGATTTTTTAACAATTATTTTTATACCAGGTGGTTTAATTTTTCACTTAGCATAAACATGTATTTCTCCATGGAGATAAAGTATACCAACAGGGCACATGTTTGAAAGGAAGATAAGTGGAGGATGGAAAACCCTTAGCTAGTTAAAATTTATATAAATTTTAGCATCAAAACTGTTCAAGAGCTCATCTTATGTGGTAATCTACCTTCCAGGAAGTTTTCACTGACTCCTGAAATGCAGCTTTCAGTTGTATTATACAAACAACATAGACTGAGAAAATGTTAATCCTCTCAATGGTAACTGATGAGATTGAAGTTGTGGAGTCTAATGAAGATTTTGTCTATTCCAAAGTACCCCTGTATTCAGGAATTGAACACAACAAAAGCATTTGACAAATCTACCCACTGGTAAACTTTTCTCTGTAGCTTGACATGACCTGGTCTCAAGTGTCTTACAATAGCAGCAATTCATATTCAATTAGGCACTTGCATTTTTTTATTTATATTTTTTAATGATTATATATATGATAATTTTACCACTTAAGAAAAGAAGAAAAGATTTCTACAGCACACAAGCACTGTGTAAATGTCCTGCTGGGCTGACCTAAAGAGACTGTGATGAAAGCTTTCTGTATAGCTTCAGACATAAGACTTATGGCACCATGTTCTGAGTGGAACAAATCCTCAATTTAATTTTTTTTTCCTAATTACAGCACCAAAATTGAGCCAGATTTTGGTTTTAGACCCTTGACTGACAGATTTGAATCCCTTTTTATTCTGAATGATACATTTTTTTCCAACTAACTTTACCAGACGAGTTAAATTAATGTTATTTTAAAAGAGAGATATCTTGACTTTCTTTTTGACATCTCAGCTGACATCTTGGTTAAATTTAGTAACTATGCAACTGAAAGGTATGTTTTTCTGCTAAGTTTATCAAGTTAGCATTGCATTACACAAATTATAAAAATGTTTTTGATTGTGGTGTAAACACATAAATCATTTTTCCTCACCCTTCTGACAAAAAGCCAGAACAGACAAGTCAAAAAAATTACATGAAATTAAAACTCTTTCTTATGTGTTATAGTTACATGTCCTCCCCACAATTTTAATTTCCAGGATTAAGAAAGTAAGAATAAATCTTGCAGCTTTTAGGTCTGAGAGTATTAGAAAAGAGAAATATGAAGTGACTTGGCTATGGGATGACCTCATCAGATTGAAAGTAAGAATGCAACACTTGAAGCATAGTGAAGTTTTACTGCTTATGACATGTCAGCCACCAGCAGGGCAGCACATCCTTAGCTAAATCACAATCCCCTTAACAGACTATTATTTCATTCTCTGGTGAACTTCAAAGTGAATGTTTCACAGATGATTCTGTGAAGGCTGCCATTTGACAGCTTAGGTTGCTTCTTTGTAAATGAATCTGTTTCGATTTAGTTTTCTTACATTCTAATTATTTCTTATATCTAGCCTCCTCTCTAGAAATAGAAATTTCTTTGACGGTCATAGCTTAAAATCTCTTTAGTGATCTTATATGAACACATACAGAAGGATAAAATAAAAATAAAGCAGCAAGAAGCCAAAACTATGCACAAAATTCTCTCCTTTGTGTTTCATGCATGCATAACCCACACCTCCAGTTATCTACACTGCCTTAAAATACAAGTAGCTGAAGAAAAGCGGTGGGTGGCCTGCCTTATCACCTAACCTCTACAGCCAGGGACTGGGAATGGGGGGCTGATATGTTGTCAAAAATGGCAAAATATCGTGAACAAGGAGACTCCACAGTAGAGTAACTTTCCTTTTGTATTACCTGAACTGTGCTGCTCAGTTACATGTCTCCCTACATATAAATTCATGCTTCATATACAAGTCATATACATAATATGTAAAGCCCACAATATACTACGCACACACACACACACGCACACACATATATATAAAATGCATATTATATGTGTTTACTAATAATTATAGGCTTAATATATATAATAATCATAGGCTTAATATATATGCAAAAATATTGTTTTCATGCAGTTGTTCAGGCCATGAATTTGCATTTTGTCTAAGAAAAAGTGTCCAATATAAAAAAGTCTTTTCATTTTAAAAGCCATTTTAAAAATCATTTCATTTCGTCATAAAAGTTTGCTTTTAGGTAAGCATTTCATCCAGTCATTTTTATAAGACTTTAAACAAAGAGGAAAATTTTTATTTCCTAAGATAACTAAAGGATCGTCTAGAATGATCTCATCTAAACAATCACTCCAAACATCACTGTTCAGCAATTTGTGTGGTTACATTTTAAAACTGGTTGTCATATTCTCTTACTGCTGTCTTTGTAAAATTATTTAGACCTTCACCCTCTGATGATTAGGAGAATTGCACTAATTTCCCACTTTAGTTATTCATGGACAACTTAAGATTCTTTGATTCACTATTAATTTTCTCCCACTTTGCTCTTATGTTGTATATTTGAAGAATGAAATGATACATGTATTGACTTGGTAGCAATGTTGTAACAGCTAAGACTCCTGAAGAGCATGATATCTTTGGCTCTAGAAGATGTATAAACCCAGAACCTCTTTACTGAGTTATGCTCAAAAACATGCCAAAATATTGACACCAGTTAACTCCATATGAAATATTAAATCTATATTCAAATTAAAAGGTACAGTTGACTTTTTCTGTGTTTGTTTAGGTGATGCTTATAAAAATCTCTTATCAACCACACTCGTAAATTCATTAATGCGTTTTTTCTCAGCCTTGATCTTTGACTATTATTTCTTTAGCTTTACACAATATATAATATACTAGTTCATTGCTCTTTGGAAATGCTACCTTACCTAAGCTTGGACTCTAATTTTTGTTCAGCGATCTCAGATTTTTAAATTAAGATAAGGTTGTTAGAGCCAGATATAGTCTAAGGAATGCCTGAAGAATGGTCTGATATTGCAAAGAGAGGGAGTGACAGCTCTACCTTCTTAGCCAGTACAACCTCCTAATTCTCAGCACGTTAAAATCTCTGAAACAAGCCCTTGATCAGGGATCTTTACTATGTCAAATATTTTCATCTCAAAGATTTTGCCTCTGTGTAGGGATATGAGAGCTGTGTATGAAAAAAAAAAAAAAACCAAACAACAAAAACAAACCAAAGAAACCCAACATTTTCCACCAGAATAGAGATTTTTCTTTAGAAATATTGCTTCATGAATGTTACAGCTGTAGAAAGAGTGCCAATATGGGGTAAAGTGAAAGCAAAATACCACTATATTAAACAGCAAATTTTGTGTCAAAATGTTCTCCTGAATACATTTAAAGAATCTAGGTGAGACGACGACACAACCAGATTTTTTTTTTTCTTGTTTGGAATCTCGGTTCTTGACTAAAATGCATTAAAAACCATATTTCTCTTCTACTCTGTACTTGATCCTGACCCAAAAATAAGAGCAAAGCTCTTGACTGATATTATTTAAGTGTCCTCCACATATTTTTTCATGACAATTACACTACAGTATCAGTAGAGGTAAACAAAGTTATTATTTTTACAGAGAAATACAGAGTTTAGATTGTTGTTATTGGTAAAAATCATTACATATGCTATAAAAATGAATTAGCATTTACATAACTTCCGATACATTTGTAAATCCTCAGTTCCATGCATGATAAGCTGTTTTAATATTAACTTATATAGAAGTAACTCAGAAATCTGTAAAAAAGGCACCTGGAAAAATGACTTTAAAAGAATGACCATAAAATATTGGATTAGGTGAAGGCTGGGAGCCGTTGTCTTTTTTTGTAGGATGTCATCAACAAGAAAATAGCTTCCATCTAGAATATTCAGCATCTAATTACTTCACCTATTAAAGACTACTGTATCTGTTTTTTAAATATTCCTTCATGTAACTAAGAAGTGAGAAAGAACACAATGAACTTCGCTGACTGAGCATCATGGATTATGTCATGTTAAATCCAACAGTTTGCAAAAGAATTTTTAACCTGAATATTGTCCATAAAGAGGTTGAACAAGAACATTAGGACTTGTTCATGAATAGTCTGACACCTGAAATAATGAGAGGTTTACTGTGTAGATATCTGCAAAAAATGAATCAGTAAATTATAGTATCGTTATTTCTAAATAACAATCAAATGATGTAAAAGGATGTTCTGAGAGTTAACCTGCAGTGCTGATCAGTACATGACTGAAAACTGTATGGTTTTGGAATATGATTTCTTGAAAGGATTCTTCCAGTTCAAGCTCATAGTGTCCATAAGTTATACAAAAGGGGTAGGGCCAGAAATACATTTTAGTCTTTCTTTGATAATTCTGCCATGTTTTATGGAATATTTAAGGGTCAATCTCATTCCACTCGTAAAAACCAACCCACCTCTGGTAGGTACATTTTCCTTCCCATTCCCCCCACCCCATTTTAGTTACCTAATATCAAATTCAGATTGTGACTGTTGTTGCCCATGTGAAAGGTACATTTGAGGCTTGTGCAACTTGGGAAGCAATTTCTTTTTGTAAAGTTTGTAAAGCACATCCTGGGACATAAGCATTTTTGTGAAATAATCATAATGGTACCAACAATAATCTGTGGAAGTCACACACACAGAATTCCCCACAGGTTTGTTTGTTTGTTTATCTTATAAAGAAATAAAATTAAAATTTTCAAAAATGCTTACTGCCAAAATGGCCATCCATGACTGGGTAGTGAAACACAAGTATTAGGAGATAAAATCTGTGGAATTAGCTCTTAAAAATACTTTTTTCAGAACAAAACATTGCTACAGAGTAAATATCTTGTGATAGATGACTGCATTATAATCTGTTTGAGGATTGGTATATATCAATAACATAATTATATTTAAGATACACTTTATTTCAGCATCACTGATTTGCTCTTCATTTGCCAGGCCATCTGCAAGGGCCATGTACGTACCTCATACTGTTTAGCAGAGGAGCAGAATCCATTTCATTAGACTCAACATTTCTACTGTCTGGTGAGAGTTTGATAAATTCAAATTTAGTAAATTCAAGTCAATTTTAGACTTTTGTAGTCTTAATAAATTTAGAAAATTTGTTCCAGAAATTTTTTTTGTTTGTTTGCTATATTTGCATGCTAGATAATAAGCTTAAAGGTAATGTTGCAGTAAACAAATTTATTTGATTTTTGCCTGGTACCACTTCAAAATTAATACTTCCCTTGAATTCCCTACTGGCTTCTCTAAACTTCATTTCAATTATAACTGTAAGGATTTTTTAAGACTTTAAACCATACCATTTCCACTGTAGAATTACACAATGATAAGTAGGAGAATTTTCCCCTACTTTTGTATTAACACATGCATATACATGAATATATATGAATACCACATTCATACTATTTTACCATGCATTACCAGCCTAGTCTATAATCCAAGCATTGCTTACTCACATTCCCTTTGTAGGCTCTCACAAAGTCCCTTTCTTACACCAGTACAAGCTTCCCAGACAATTGATGAACAATCAAACTGACAGGGTGGAAGAGCAAATGCCCAGTCGTTTTTTTCACACAGACTCTCTACAAGTTTTTTTAACTGATAATTTCCCTTCAGCCTTGACTTTCTGCAAAATTAATGATTTTATGTCTTAAAATATTAAAATCTCCCACCAGACTTGTGCATTTGAAATGCCCATGCCATAATCTGCCATGGTGTCAGGACAAAGGGTAAACTAAGAATATGACAGTCTTAAATTATGGTTGTCTTCATATTATTATTCAGTTTACACAGATTGCAATTTTTTTTTAATGTTTTATACTTTTTTTTATTAATAGCTGAAAGGAAGAATTACATTTACTGTGCTTTCAAAAAGTGAGGCAGATCTGACCTTACGTATGTGAAGACATTTTGGGCAAGAGGCTTTCTGATCAGCTACAGTTTGCTCTTCTTTATAGAACTTTGCCTTATCCAAAAATGTCATTTTGAGTTTAATTAGTTCCGGCATGTTGATTACATCAACAGACTACATGGCTCTGTACGAGCTGTGCAAGGCACTGCTTTTTAGTGTAAGCTCCCGCAGAGTTCATAAACTGTGCCTTACTATTATTTGGCAAACAGAAGGACAAAACCACTGTTAGTTGATATTTTTTTAGACTCATTAATGTAGCAGTAAACTTCATTGTAAAGTGATGACATTGCTACCTCATCAGACAGTTGGCCTAGTTGTAAAGATGGAGCTACAGCATAAGTGCAGCATGGGCACACCAGTCTGGGACACTACTGAATCTACTTTGTCAGCCACAAAACAATCCCAAACATGAGGTGCAGGCCCAGAAAGAAAATGTCTAAGAAGTGAGAAATAGAAAATGATTTCCAGAATATGAAATTGCACTAAAACGTGTTATCAGACCTTACACCCATTATACAAGGTAAAAGTACATTTGTTTTTCAGCAATAGCATCCAAAAGGTGATGATGAACCACACTTTCTTCAAGAGACCTATTCTCATTTTTCTTCCCTATGTTTCATTTATTCTTGGTGTAAGTTGACACACATTGCTGATATCAAACATGGTTAGAGATGAAAGAGCAGGCTTGAACTAACTAATTTTTTTTTTTGTTTGTTTTTTTTGTTTTTTGGTTGTTTTTGGTTTTTTGTTTTTTTGGTTTTTTTTTGGTTTTTTTTTGGTCTGGAAACAAAGATAAAACACTCTCCACTTAAAGGAAAATGTTAGTGTTTCTTAGTTATATTGTTTGGACTCCTTCCATCCTGGAATCTCAGCACATTTAAGTGTTCCCCAGCCTCACAGTGGGAAAAAAAAAGCTCAAAACAAAATCAGGAAATGGGAAAAAGAAAAAGTAAACAGGAAAAATAATAAGAAATTATAAAGTATATAATGTTTCCTTTTTTAGAAAGCAGTGTTCTTCTTCAGAAAGTCTTTTTTTGTGTATTTAGCCTGCTTACTCATTCCACTCAGCACTCAAGCTCGTGGGCACAGCCACAGCAGTAGGCTAAGATCGTCACTGCCACGGTGTATTTTCACACATTTCTGATGTGAGTGATGCAGAAATCTTAGCTCTGTTTCTAGTTCTATGTGGAGAAAGGTCTGTGAAAAAATCACAAAAATGAAAATAAAAAGCAAACCCTACCAAACAGTTTTAAATATATGGATAGTGGCCAATACTGTCTTGTTTCAGTGCATATCATCGCATCTAATTGGTAAAAAATACATAGAAATCTCATCAATGAAATGAGCTATATGTTAACTCTCAAAGATGTAGTGAAAGGTTTTCCAGATATCTTAATGAAATGAGGCAAATTATGAATGTTTATTGATAGTGTCATAGTTAGGGTGGACTAGACTCAATTACCACATTGGAAACAGCTGAAAAATTGTTCTAGGTAACTAAAACAGGAATCACAGAGGTCTTGAGACAAGTACCAAAGCTGTAATCTCTTTAAGTCCTCGATCTATATCCAGTCTTAATAGATTACACATTATTTTCTCCAAAAGGGCTAACAGTGTTCTCCATTCTGTCTACATGGATGAGAAGCCTTGAGCTCAGAGGAATAGATACCTGAAGGTTGGTCACTGCCTGAGCTCTGCCAGGACACTTCAAAACCACCACAGTGATGCCTGGTGAGGTCAAAAGAGAGATGCTGTCTCTGTGGACCCCGATGCATGGTATGATGATGAATCCTTTGTGGTTCTTAACACTTGGGCACTTAAATAGCATCATGCTGTTTTTTTGCATTGTATTTTATCAACTGACTGGTTTATTGCCTAGAAAAAGATGTATTAATGTAGGTATATAAATACATGGTAAAAAGGGTACTGCTTTATTTAATACAATTATAACTGTTCACTTTGCATACATCCGCCTGACTTGTGTATGTATGATGTATGACCACTACTGCCCTTTTTGACTTGGAGACCAAGTTTCATAAAAGGAATCCCACACACCTTACTCTTGAGGTGAAGAGAAAAATGAATTTATTAAAAAGGAACCAGAATAACAATAACTTATAAGCATATATTAATGAGGCACTCAATCCACATAGGGTGAGCTGGAAATAGTAACAATATTGGTGACCCATTTTGCAGGCACTTAAAATTGATCTAAATAAATAGAAATGTCTGATGGATGATTTTTTCCTCAAAAAAACACATTTTTTACAAAATTATTTTCATTCATAGGCCAGTTGTAGGTGAACTAAGTGTAGCTTTTGAACCAAAATCTTTCACTTTTGATCTTTCTCCTTTCCTTTCCTTTCCTTTCCTTTCCTTTCCTTTCCTTTCCTTTCCTTTCCTTTCCTTTCCTTTCCTTTCCTTTCC
>VZUI01094273.1:0-28723 GCA_013401135.1 Cettia cetti
AGGAGAGGAGAGGAGAGGAGAGGAGAGGAGAGGAGAGGAGAGGAGAGGAGAGGGATTATTGGAAGGTAAGGCTCATTCAAAAAGGGAGAAGCAAAAACATGCATTTAAAGTGGACCTTTTCTTTTGAGACCATCTTATACCAACTGTATTTGGAAGAAGAAATGAATAAAAAAACAAATGTCCTGATTTCTGCTATCACCAACAGTATGAAGAGACTCATATATTGCAGATGAGTTTCTTGGGTGAACAGAGCCTGTAAGGCTGTACCTTGAAGAAGATTTACTTTTACCCAAGAAGATTTACAGTGAGTTCCATGCGAAACTGAGCTTCTTGGCAGTGGTGCAATAAAATACAAATTAACCTGTTTTACATAAAAGACCATTTCTTAGCATGAGTAAACTGGCATTAGTGGAGCTGTTTCTATATCACAACTTCTGAGTTCAAAATAGAATTACAGTTGCATCAAATTGCCTTATTATGCAATAGTACTAGGCCAGTCATTTTTCTTGGTTGCTAATGTGTCTGTGTCATCCATCAGACCAGATTTAAGTATTCTTCCTTGCATAAGCAAGCCTGCTGAAACGAATGGGGTCTTCTTTTCCTTAGGGTCAAAACGAACAGCTTCATTACTCTAAGAAGGTTTTCTTTGATTTACCAGTGTTTCTGAGATCAGGCTGGGGTCTCATGGCATTTCTTATACAAGTTAGTGTAACAATGGTAAATTAGACTTAACTGTTAGCAGTTCATGTGATCTATCAGAAGAGTAAGAAAAACACTTAAACTTCATCCCGTACTGCTTGTCTTGATGGTTGTAATTTTTTTTTTTTTTTTACACCAGCCAAAATATTGGTACATTGTGCAGTTGGAGTAAGCAGATCAGCTTCTCTAGTCCTAGCATATCTCATGATAAATCACCACCTCCCATTAGTTGAAGCCATCAGGACAGTGAAGGAGCATCGATGGATTTCACCCAACCGTGGTTTTCTGAAGCACCTGCGAAACCTGGATGTTCAGCTGCGGCAAAGGAAGGACTGCTGAGCAGGCAACCCTATCTACATTCACTTTACTGAGTTTCACCCTTCAGAGCCTTTGTGCATATAGAACTTGCCACCATCAGTGCACATTATAAAATTAATGAAAATTATGCATTGAAATAAAAGGCCAACAGAATGGTAAATGGATTAATTCTGATAGCTCAGTCCCTCCAAAAGCAGCGCAGGCAACAGCAGCACTGTAACCACTGCACGGGGTGGAACTGAGATGCTACTGGAGGAATCCACTGAAGTGGTTAAGACAGACCAAGTTAGTCCCCGGTTTCTGCTCATGCCAGAGGCAAGTTCAATATTTGCATCTAGCTGTAAAATATGTTTGAGTCCCTTTTACTTGGGAGTGTAACATTATCACCTTTCTCAGTTTGGTTACAGTTTTCACATGCATGCTCTCCTAAGGAAAATTTTGTGGTTTGGGCCTGATGATGTGACAAGGGCAATTTCTTGGAATCCCAGGCACACCTACAGAAACCTTCCTCTTCTGCTCATCAGCTAAATATTATGGTGTAATAGAAAGCTGTGACAGCCACAAGACCCACACCATCAGAATAAATGTTTGTGATGCTTCTGCAGGCTGGGTCAGCAAACCCCATGAGTCTTTTCTTCTTAAATATGTTTTCAAAAATATAATGTATATCATGTAGTATATTGAGGACATTAAAACGCATATGTCAGGTCTTCAAAGCTTTTTGTAAGTTGGACTCATGAGTTCGCTTGCACTCCAAATTATCCCAAATCAGTTCTGTGTCAGTGGCTTCGGATCACCCGTGGTTTAATACCAAGTAGATGCTTAGCTTACATCAGTGGCTTGGCCTAATTGATACAAATTAGTTTTAAGCTGTTTTGAGGATGTCACTTTTCCTGTCGGCAGTTAATCAGTACTTAAAGGAATGTGATTTTTAATACAGCAACAGCGTTTGAAATTCATGCTACCACTCTGCCTGAAAATTAGCTTGTTACCTTCTGGTGAACCATGAAGTGATAATCAAATTTGGTTTTGTCCTTTGCTGCTGGTTGGATTTATTGATTAGTTGACCTTATAAAGATTCCCTGCCAGAATAAATAAATACATTTCCACTTGCTTGTTTGCATTTGAAGCATCATTTCTGGTCATTTTATTCTCTGCTGGAAGAGACTTGCAAGGTTATTAGAAGATTTATATAATGGTGACTTGTGAGGTGAACTTCTTCCTTTCCAGACCACATTTCCTTCTGCATCCTAGGAGAGGTTATCATCTTAGAGAGAAATCCCTCCCTATTTCACTGTACACAAGTGTTTTGCAAAATAAGCATATTTAAGATCCTTTCAGACATTAGTTTGACTGTTGAGATTTTCCTAAACCTTGCGAAAGAGCTCCACTGATGAGAGGAAGGTAAGACATTGTGTGAAACAATCAAATAGGAAATCACATTTAAAACCCAACAGTGCTAGGACAATCTTTATACCTCACAAAGCAGCAGAGCGGTGGAGGAAGAGCTTTGTTTGCTTTGAAGTCCTCCATTAAAATTAATAGGGATTTATATGGGTTAATATTTCATTATAATTTATACTTTGTTCACATTACAGTAGGTTTTAGTCTGGAAACCCTGTGAAGACACAGCATTGAAAAATCTAAAATTCATGTGAGTGAAATAATGCATCTTAATGGCTTTAGGCTGGGCAAAATTAGACACATGTGAGCAAGATTAATGGAATCCCCCCAACAGGATAATGTTTTGCATGTCTCTGAGCATCTGTCCTACAAAGTCACAGCTGTGAAAGCTGCTCCTGTTGTAAATTAGTACCTGCTTTTGAACATACTGCTCATCTTGGGAGAATATTGTTTCACCAGGGGCAGAGAAGGGAAGAGCACAGAGTGAAGCTGAGTCAGTAGGGCATCCATGCCACCAATGGCATGGTAGTGATCTTGTAAGCACAACTTGCTTACCTCAGTGAAGAGAATGAATTAGGTACAGACTTTTTTCAAGGACATTGTCAAATCACAGAAGTGTTTTTAATCTGTGGAGTCAGTGTTGCTTATATTTCCTGCCTGTCTGTATTGCTTTTTTATATACAGATTTACTTTGAGTGCACATTTGTGCAGGGAAAACAATTCAGTCGACATAAGCAAAAGCAGAAGAATAGTCCTGTAACTTCTTAAAACGTTACAGGACTGCTGCAATGTGCTAAGAGGAAAAGGGACCTCCTCACCTGTCACCTAACACTATCCATAATTCAAGTCATGGTGTGACATCAGTACCTCACAGCTTTCCATTATCAGCATTAAAACTTCTATTTTGAATGCTGGTTTGGCAAGCTAGATAAAAAAACCAAAATGAAGGAAAAATACTGCCTTCCCAGTGGTACTTCGTTCAGAAAATGCCCTTTGTCAAGAGGGTCTACACAATCTGGGAGAAGTCGCAAGTTAAAGGAACTGTCCCAGCTACAGCTCTGGCAGATTTAAATCTGCCTAAAGCAATCACAAAACCAGTGTCACCTGAAGGGACCCATGTAGAGTTCCAGAGAAAACTTCTCTTAGTTTTATTTTCCAGTACAAGAACTGAGGGCATCAGATGAAGTCAGTGGAAATCAGGTCTGAAACAAGAGGAGAGGTTTACATGAGCTGTGTAACACCTTGCCACAGGATGCTGCAGAGTAAAAGTTTATAGATATTCAAGGGGCAACTGGAAAAGTTTGAGGGACAGAAATCCATTCAGGAATTACCAAGTACTTAGGAACTCCATCCAGATCAGCAAGCTCATAAACTGCAGCCAGCTGGAAGCTGGGAGAGTGTTATTATTATTATATACACAAGTATAATTCGCGCTTGTGTGTTCTATATTCTAGGCATCACTTTCAGCCATAGTCAAGCACAGGACAGTGGGCTTGGTGAACCTTGGGTAAGGCCCAGGAGAGGTGTTCTCATGGTCTTTATTTTGAACTCACTCCAAGCTGTGCTGTCCCCTCTTTCCTGGTAGCTTATTATTAGAACTGGGTCACATGAGGCATTTGGGACTGTGTCTCAGTTGCATTGCCATTTCTTTCACAGGGAAAGCTCTGTGCTGGCAGGAACAGCGCCATAGCTTATGTGAGGATGAGAGCTGCATTTTTTTGCCTAAGATTCACTTAAAGCAGAACGTTCATTTTTCTGGCTGTTCCCCGTTGCATCAGGGACATAGTGCTGAGCTAACCCAGGGAGGCGTCAAGGCGCCAGCTGTATTTAGAGTCAGCCACCTGCTTGGGAACGTCAAGCGGCAGAAAGAGCCTGCTTCAGCAAAAACATCCCCTGTGCATTCCACAGCAGCGGCTCCCAGCAGGCCCTCCCTCCTCTGCCTGACTCTGCATGAGGCCTCCAAAGGGGTCAGCACCCGAAGACAGACCCTGTCAGCCCAGGAATGCTCTGAGCCTGGCAGTCCCTCTGCCCAGGAACTGCCAGGTATTTTGGACAGCTGCAAGGTGGAATTAAATCACGTGGGTGAAGAGTGGCCTAATCTCTACATAGGCAATATGTAAGTGTTATTTGAGGCTGAGCTGTTCTGTAGGGCTGGGGAATACAGTACTCATTAATATATGCTGTCCAACTTTATTTAGCATTGGTAAACTTCATTGCCTTAAAATAGACTTATGATTAGCACAGAAGAAAGCAAAAGAACTATCCATTAATGAAAGAACCTACTGCATAGAAAAACAATTAAAAAGAGAATTAGACTCTCTTTTTTGCTTTGTGTTATTTTATAATTGTGCAACATACAGATTTTAAAAATGCTACAGCATTTACCATACAAAGCACAAGAGAGACTCATGATCCTGAGTAGCCTTAAAATTGAACAATAATTGGTTTTTTACCTTTTTTTGGTGTAATTTTAAGGAGAATGGAAATTTTCACATTAAAAAGTATTCTGACTTTGGCTGTTTATATGACAACTTGATTTGCAATTGAAATTTCTGATAAATCTATGGATATTCTGGATGACAGCAGACTTCACTATTTCTGAAAACTGTGCAGATGGGTATTTCACTGTGAAGCACAGAGAAAGCATACAATCATCTGCACTCAACATGCCTAGTGCCCAATGTTATGCCAAAACAAGGTTTTTTTCACCATCATCAGGTTGCAAACTTGTTGAAATATCTAGAAATTACAGTAATTCCTACAGGAGAGAAACAGGGGGAACTAATAACCCTGCTGATTGTCTGCTGATTACAGCTGAAGTGGCCATTCTTTTAGCTATGAAACAGCAAAGCCAAAAAATGAGCCAGGTGACATTGGAGAAATAATCTGCATTTACAAAACTTGGTTTTACAAATTGCCACCTGCTTCCTGGTGTCCCTGCAGCTGCGGGCAGGAGCGTGGCCGAGGCAGGCGGCCCTGTGCACAGCGGGTGGGGACAGCCAGCAGCACGGGGCTCTGGCTGGAGCCGGGCTGTGCTAAGGCAGAAGCCACAACAACGTGCACTGAGTGCTTCGCTGAACTTCTGCCTTGGCCAGGAGAGTGGGAAACCAACCCTTGCCTTTCTGGTTAAACCTTGTAACTACATTTGGAAATTAACCCTTTTACTTATTAGAGCCATGTGCAGAAATAAGGATTTGTAAAATTGAGCCTGACAGGTAGTACAAGCAAAGATTTAAGGCAAAAATCACTGAAATTGTGTTCTCATAACACCAACATTTGATTTTAGACAGCCTTTTAAGTGCAGTTTTAAGACCTCCTTTTAATGCCTGTGAATATACATGTTCCAAACTACTCTCGGATGTTTCTTTCAATCACATTCTGTCTCGTAGGGGAAAAAAATGGTGGGGAATAAAATGAAAAAGTATGTAGATAACAACCGTGTGGAAAAGTAAGGAAAAGATGAACTTTGAGAACATTCAGCAAACAGAAATAAAAATGTAAACAGGTTTCTTGGTTAATGCAAAGCTGATCACTAATATCAGCTTAAACATGAGTTACAGACTGCAAACAGTGAAACTGGAAGTTGATCAAGTACTATAGTTGGAATTTTCTTTATTGTGCCAACATCAATAAGACAAACAGTAACAACACCTGAGAATAAGGTTTCATGGGCTCTTCATGAGATAGAAATGGGGAATAGAAAGAGTATGTGCATTTGGGACCCAACCCAGTACTCAGTGAAGTTAATAAACAGTGAATGTTTCTGTTACTGAGCAAGCCCATGCCAGCATCAGGACTTGTGCCAGAGCTAAAATAACCCAGAACAGTACCATATATTGTCACTGCTTGTTTCTGTGGAACCAGTTATGTGCAGTTTCTGTGCAGCTGCTTGGAAATCAAAGATCAATCTAGAATTAATGCTGTGTTTTATATGAAATATTTCTCCTTATGCCTTTATCAGAAATCTGATATTCAGCATCTTTAAACAAGTTAAATATATCATAAAATAAAGTAGGGATGACTGACTTAACATGATGACTTTCATCCTGGAGGACTTTGAAGTTGTCAACAAGCTGATTATTAAATATTTGTCTGGCTATCAGCCATTGCTGATATACAAGGCCAAGGCCAAGACTCTTTGGGTTTAAAGATACAGTGTTCTTGGAAGTGCTACATAGTAAGCAGCTGAGGGCACAATAGGTAAAATATTCTGCAGAAATCAAGCTTCATGCTGATCTTAAGCAGGCAGGTTTATTAATTGGAGTTTAGCCGGATTAGCAAGGCTAATATCACTTCAGCAAAGAAACATTGTACAGTTACATGCTGAGGCAAAATGGTTACAAGCTATGCTAAAGCCTCAGTGTGTTCAACATACATATTTCAAATCCAGTTATAGAAGGACCTGAGCTATGTCCTGAAGTGAATTTTCGTAGGGTGTTTCAGCCAGCAGTCCTCCATGTGATTGTAGTGAACTGAAGCCAGTAAAACTTGTTAAATGTATTTCTCTTCGACTTGGAATTCTGCTTTTCCAGATATGTTAAGAGTATATTCAGAGATCACAACCTTTTACCATTATTCTTTTACCTTATGTCTTCTTACACCTCTCAAAGGGGAAAAAATGTCTCTGAGTGTGGTGGGCACTGGGCTCTACAGACAGGAATACATTACAAGGCAACAAGGTAACTTGAGCCACTTGTAATCATGAGCTTTCATAGAAGGCACAATTGGCTTTGACCTTGTTGCGCATTTCTAGGCATTCTGTGTGCATTAACAAGGGCAAATAGCAAGTCCCTGTCCCGATGGTAAACTGCTGCTCTTACACAGCACTTGCATTAAGCAATCACAAATTACTTTAGCAGCATTAACTAAATGTCACTCAACCATCGGGTAAGCCTAATTATCCACTTACAGACATTGTCTTCATTGGCACGTGGGAAAACAGCAGGATCCTGAGAGATTAGGAGTGACCAATAAAACCATATCCATATCAGTGGCAAGGATCACACGTTGTACTGTACATTCATCAGAATGTATCTTCTGTAACAGGAGAGAAGAAAGAAAAGCAATTATAAAAGGGAAGATAGTTCTGAGCTCTCAGTCAGAAATCACCAATTTTGGTGGGGTTTTTTTAGTTTTTCTGTATTGATTTGTCACAATACACAACAAAAATAAGTAAAAATAGTTACTTTCTAATTTGAGAAAGAGCCAAAAGCTGCAAAGAGCTATCGCAGAGACATGCTAGTTGGCCACTTACAAAGCCTAATGCCATGTGTTTTCCTCTGGTTTTGGACTCAGATCTCTAGTAACAAAAAGCAGTTCTTGATTTATGAAAGGGCTGTATGTAATACCGTGGAGGCTACTTTATCTCAGCAGCTGTAAATTGGATCTCTCAGAGATGAGATGACATGAGATGCGAGCGAGGCAGAAGTACAAACTTACACAATCTGTGACCATGGCACTATTCCGTGCAGTCTGGAACAGCACTACGTGTATTGCTTTCTGTTTGAAAGGAAAAATCTTTTTTGCTGTATTCTTAGAAAAAGCAGATCTGCTTCCTTTATGCTGGCTTACCTTATGATATTCTGCCACTTTCCTCTAGGCAATGCTATCCAAAGTTATCCAGTCTTGAGCAATTTCATCAAGCTGAAGGTTTACATTTTGAACTAAGATACAGTATACAACTATGAAAACTCTAAAATCTTATGGAATTAAAAGAACACAAAGCAGCAAGGAGAAATGTCAGACAAACAATCTGAATATGAGATAAAGATGAAAGGAACATGACCTAAAGCTTTGGCTATCTATTTTTCCTCTCTGTTTAGGGTATAGAATGTTTCTGGATTTTGCATGTTACTGTCATTCCTCAATCAGTTGGTTAAATGAAAGCAGCAAATATGCTAGGTACTCCTCTGGGATACATTCCTAATTTGCTGTCCATTCTGCTCACTTAAAACTCAACTCCAAGAGAAAATAGGCCCCTGTTTGAAATTAAAGCTCTTAAGTATATCCCTGGATACAAAAATATGCTAACCTGTTTTGCTGATTTGGATCAGCAAATGAAAAGGGGAAAATATTGCCCAACCCATAAAAGAAGTCACCCAGACAGGAGACAGTTTTCTCACACTGGTGACAGTAGATGCTCAGTGGCTGAGGACTTTCCAGAGGTAACTTCTTCTTGCCATGCCCTCTGCCCAGCTCTGTCTCAGCTTTATGCATGTGAGAATTACTGAAATGTAATAAATTTTCACCCAAAAATAAAATATTTCTCTCATGCTCAAAACTTCCTGTTCCCACCAAAATTCTTATTACTTGAACATTGCCGCACCTCTAGCACTAGTGAACATGGAATTAGACAAGTTATTTAATTCTAATGGAATATTTCATAAAGGAAATGCTCTTTAAAGCCTATTTTGCTGGCTCAGAAGGCAGGTTTCTCCCGTACCCTGTCTTTTGTCAATGTCTCGCCAAGGAGAGGGGACTGTAAAGAAAAAAAAAAAATTTTTTTTTTTTTAAGTGTTGAAATGACTATCCAAATTGGCAAGCTAAGCTAGACCACCTCAGGGTAGTTCTCATTTTAGACCATTTGTTTGGAAAATAAATTGTAGTTTTAGACTGAAGTCCTAAACATGCAGAGGTAAAATACCTGGGGAAAGTTGCTGGTGGCAATTCGGCATCTCAGCAGAATTCCATAGCATTTTCCCAGAGTTCACTTGCCACATGCGTGCATTTCTGGAGAAGATAATACCGTGCTGCATCAGAACACCAAAGCTGGGGCCACACTAGTCCTTGTGGAAACTCCCACCCCAAACCAGCAGTGTAACCCAGGGCTGAATTTGCCCTCCTATTTCCAAAGAGAGGTCTGCCAAGGACAGTGTGACCTAAGAGGCACACACTGCTGGCGGGTTCTCAAGTGTCAAAATAGATCCAGTGCTGCCAGCCGCATAGATCCTGTGCTTTGCAGGCAACACACAGACAAGGAAAACAATCAAGTTGTCGGGTGGAAAAAGCGGCTTCCCAGGATCTCTCTGCTCATGGTGTGGTTGTGATCAATCCGCATTGGCAAGTATCATCTTTCCACGTGTGTTTCGCCTCCCGCAGGCTGCCTGTGGAGAGCAGCTCGGGCAGGCTGATGCATGCTTGTTATTGCCGACGTAAATATCTCTGCCTTGTGCTATTGTGGCACAAAGCAGCTGGACCATTTGAAAATCATTTAAAAAGCACTATAAAATTAGGGCTCCAGTGCTCTTATTTTATGGCTTTCACGAGCAGCCATTGCCTAGAGAGAAATTATCCTCTTTATTTTCAAGGCTAAAGGTTCTTTTAACATTCATCAAAATCAAAGTGCACCCTTGGTAACACGTTGAGCTGTTACTTATTTAGTACAGACTCTTTACCTTCTGCATAATATCACATTTGAGATCTCAGTTCTTCATATACAACTCATTTCATTGTGTCTGCTGTTGTTTTCACCAAGTGAATTTGCATAGTTTCAAGAGAGGCTGGATGATGTCCTGAAACATATTCTCTCCATAATTCCTTTTTTTTCTTCTTTTAAAAAGAAATTTTAGAATAGCCTGGAATGGTTTTGTTTCTGATCCTTCTATAAAAATGGCCAATTACCCCTCTGGTAATGGATTTGTAGAGACCAATTAAGCATTGTAAGTGAAAGATTTTCAAGGGCAGAAATAATACTTAGGTGCATAACCTGATAGGCTCACTTTGAAACATCTCTTCCCTGTCTATATAAAAAAACCCCTGTCTTTGATAATTTTAATTTTTTTTATCATTCTTGTTTTCACAGATAGCTTCTTTACCAAACTGAGGGAAACGGTAAGTGAACCAAAGCTGCAATGACAAAATGCAAACAGTACAAAGGGAAAGCCATTCTTTTTAGGAAAAAAACCCAAAAAAACATAGCTGTATCAACCATACTTACAGCTCAGATCTGAAGGGCTTAGGAAGAGACACTGCATGAAAGCATCCATCAGCCACAAAGGTGACAAGTGGGGAAGGGTAAGGCCCTGCACATGCTCTGTGCTGCACCTTAAGGAAACTGCTCTGTGCCCCTCTGTTGTTTAGCCTGCCTTACATTTCTGTAAGAGACTGGTCACCTTATTATCCAGACATCAAATACAGACTGAAGATAAACATTTACAAAGTCATAACCTTAGCTCCGTTCTCATGGTTCCCTCTTTGGCCAGGATTTTGTCTTTATGTTCTCTGGGGACAGCAGGCTTATTCCTGTGCCAAAAGGCAGCACTCTTCAGATCCCTGCAACGGGAGTGGTTGGTGCTGATAGATCCTGCTGTGAAAGCATGTGTAGCCACAAAAAGCAGCTGTAAAGTCAAGATGCACCATCCTACCTGGAGGAGATATAACCAGGCAGAAGGCAAGGCTGCCTGTGTGCAAGGAGAGCTCTGTCACCATACCCAGCACCTCTGAGAGCAGAGGGAGTTTGAGTTTTTAATGACAGAGATTTTGCCTGTTGTCACCCAGTCTGTGATCCATCAAGGAAATGGTTAAGCTAATAGAGGGACGAGATGAAGTTACTTGGTAATCACTATTGCTTATGACCCTAGAAAGGCAGAAAATGGGACAGGCATGACAGACATCTTCATGGAAGAAGGAGGTGGGACAGACATTAAGTAAGTCAGGATAAGAAAAGCATCTGAGCTCTGTGACACATTTTTCTGTTTCAACAGTCAGCAACCACCTTCCTGTGCTTGACAGTCTCAGAAATAGAAGGGCACAATTAAGCTCACGTAGCAATGGGCCCCTGCATTTCAGATCAGATTAGATCTTTTGGGTTAAGACCGACTCATCCAATGTCAGCCCTTACTTGTGGCAATAGTGGCAGGAGAAGAGCAGAGATCAGAGTAGCCCTCTCAAGACCTGACCCAGCACCACAAGTGTGATTATGTCACCTGTGCAGGGGGTTCTTCCCTTCAAAGCTGATGTGCACATGTATTTGTTCCCTCTCAGGCATGTACACCTTGCTCAACAGAACAAAAATTAATAACCCAGATAGAGTTTTTACCCAGTAGAATAGACTAGAAAAACCTTTATCCAGTAGAATAGAATCAGAAAGGGTAGAAGGGTCTACCCAATGGTTTCAAATTCCTGGACAGCCCTGAATTTGCCCTTGCTTTGTGGATAAACTACCTGTGGTGAATGGTTTCTCACTACTGTTTTCTCTAAAAAAACAGCAAATTGGCACTTGCAGTTAATGCTTTAGTGCTGAAAGGGGAGGATTTTCCTTTCAAGCACCAAAGGGAACAGGTATCTAGAGAGTGTTGTTTTCCCCATACACATATATCTACTAACACCTCAGTGTGTAAATGCTTGCTTACCTCACATCCAGAGCAGGATTGAGCATACCCTGGAACTGTTTTAACCTAGATGATCCATTGCTGAAAGCCTGGCAAAAGGACCCAGGGTGAAGGATGTCCTGCATGAGCTAAATTCCTATTAATTTTGTGCTCAGTTTAACCTGTTAAATGCAAGGAAGGCTGGTGGGACCCCATAACTCAGAGGTGGGCAGCCAAGGGGCAAAAGAAGGCTCCTGGATGCTGGCAGTGTTCTTGTGGTGTTACTAGCAGTTGCAGACTTTCTGTCAGTTGATTTCTTCACAAAATGGAGCTGCTAACTGCAGAACCAAGCTGGGTCCAAGGTAATTTTACCAAAAGAAGCAATACAAGAAAGAACACCTTAAAAATCCAGTTAGGATCAGAATCTGGAGAGGAAGGATGTGAAGGCACTGGGGTCTGTGTTAGCATCATCTCATGGGGCAAGGGTGTTCCTGCCCAGGTGATGGGCACCCATAACATCAGTTCTTTTCCCTCTACATCACAACAGTTCAAAGTTGCTTTAAACATTTTCCTTTTACTTCTTCACTTCTCATTCTTCTTGCCTTCTCATTCTTCTCCGTGTTGCTACTGTGAAATGAATCTTGGTTCATAGTGACAAATCTATTGCCAGCCTGGGAGGCAGATTCTGGATGTTTGGTGACGTGTTATAGAACTCAGTATTTGGTAATGAGTAGTGTGGACACAGTATTTATAAGACAGGAGGGAAAAGAGCCAATGCAGGTTGGATCTGAAGGCAAGTTATTCATTCTCCATCAGGCCAGAGCAGAGTCTAGAGGAAGCCAGCATAAGAAACAGGACAGCTGTGTATCCTCCAGCTTTTGGCTTTCAAAACCAATTTACACTTAAACCTGTTTACACTTTTAATTACTACAGACTGAGCAGAAGAACTAGTCCTAGCACGAAAGTCCTTAATTGCCCTCATGGCCCCAACAAGGACTTTGCCTCCATCAGTTCCAAGGAGGTTAGCTCAGGCTGTGGGGAAAAAAAGACAAGGATCTGAAGCCTGGGTGAGAAAGAAAGGTGAATGGATAGCTGAGGAGCAGGCTGGATAGGTAAGGAGGAAGGCTGGATGGGTGAGGAACAGGCTGGATGGTGAGGAGCAGGCTGGATGGTGAGGAGCAGGCTGGATGGTGAGGAACAGGCTGGATGGTGAGGAGCAGGCTGGATGGTGAGGAGCAGGCTGGATGGTGAGGAGCAGGCTGGATGGTGAGGAGCAGGCTGGTGCTGTAGGAGGCTCTGGGGAGGCCACTGCCACAGGGCAGCACAGCTGCCATGACCATGGGCTTTGTCCCCTAACCAGACAAACTGCACAGGCTACTGATGAATGCCCTCGATGTCTCAGTGAGGGAAGGCCAGGCCGGGTCAGGCCAGGCCGGGTCAGGTCAGGCCCGGTCAGGCCCAGCCAGGCCCGGCAGGACCTGGTTAGGCTGGGCCGGGCCATGTTGGGGAGCAGTGGCGTGGCAGGACCAGGACCAGGACTGGGACCCGCCAGGTCTGTGCAGTGCTGCCATTCAGAATTAACTCCTTCCAGTTAATGAGCTCCTGGTAATCGTCATCAACACACTATAATCTTCGTGAGTTTTCCACAGTTTTATCTGTTAGAAGAATGCAGGGGAACTATCACACTGGCTGCTGAGGAGGAATGCCTTTGGATAACTCAGCCCTCAGCCAGTCTGCTTGAACTTTCCAAAGCAATTTCTGTTCTTATAGAGGGTTTTTTTTTTCCTTTAAGAAAAGTATTTGAAGTCAAAGCATCTGGGGAGAGAGCATGAACAGCACAGACTCCCCATTCCAGCCCTGTTCCAAAGCCCCAGCAGCTCCCCAGTGACACCCATTGCACTGAAGGGTCAGTTTTCCCAGGAGAACAGGTAGGAGGAACACTGATCTGACCACACTGCCCAGCCCAGCAACCCAGTGCAACAGCCTGTTTGCACCCGGGGGTGCCCTCCTGCCCAGCTGCTGCCCCTTGTGTCTCCCGCTGTTCCCAAAAGCCAGAGAAGTGTCCTCTAGCTTGGCTTTTTTCACTGTGGCTGGAGGAACAGTGAATGGGAGAGAACCGTATTTGGATAAAGACAGTATAAAGGACTAAAATAATCACCCTGCTTTTTACTTTGGATGAGTGCATTATGTCTTGGACTGGTTTGTACAACAGATTTTGCCAGCAGAAAAGAAACCAGGCCAAGCTGCCCGGTGTACAGGGAAAAAGGAACACTGTCACAGGCTTTTCTTATACAGGAAAACTGCATTAGAAAGGGTATGGTGTAGATCTTTTGATGTATACACCCAGGTCAATACCACTCTAATTCTGTCCATTTCACAGTTTTCTTCCATCCAAGCTGCACAGTTTCTTGTGAGTTCTCCCTTTAAATGCCGGACAGGAGTGTATTCCGTCCTGCGATGCCCATCGCTGTGTATTTTTAAATCCCCCAACATTGCTTTTTCCTGCCATCTTGTGGCAGCAGGAAAAATCAGCGTTTCACGAGCAGCACAGCTCTGCCCGCTGGCCTAGGACAAGTGTTGTCAGTAAAACAGTCTAATCTAATAATTAGATTTGTTGGCATATTGCAAAAAAATACAGCCCCTCTTGTGTATTTAAAAGATTGACTAATTCTTCCAGCTCCACTAGTTGATCTTGTAGCGGGGGTTTCTTGGTTATTCCAGAGCAAAGTTTTTCAGAGCTTGTGTTTTCTGCTGTCTACAAAGAGCAAAGGAGAATTGCACAACAGGTGAGACTTTATCATGTTATGACAAGACTTAATCAAGCGAACACTAAATATTTTGAAAAGGCTCCTTTTTGCCAGTGTTACTCTCAGGTCTTCATAGCTCCTTAACAAAGCCATCTTTGTTTCCTAACAAACCATAGGAAGACCTTGTCTGATAGGCATGTAAAGCTTTTCCTTTTACTGCAACCACTATTGATGTCTGGTGTCTCAATGTGAACAGCACAAAACCTGCCCAAACATCCTGCATTGTTTGCTTAATTCTTTTAACCAAAACATTTTCATTATTTTGTAAAAAATGCATATAAGATTTATATAAGACTGAATCTAGGTTCCTGGGGTTTTCCCCCTTTTCCTGCAATTGCCCAGAGGATTTTTGAAAATGAATACTTGTGATCCCAACTCTCCTGCCACAATAGTTCTTCCCACACGGTTCAGGTAAAAATATTAAAATTATATATGATAATTTTTAAAAAATTCAAAAAGAAAAAAGATCCCAGTATTTTCCCTTAAAATAAATGCAAAATTCAGAGCCAGTAACAAAAACTAGTCACTACTTAATAAGAAAATTTCCAGCCAGCAAAGAGAATGTAAATTAAAGCTCTTCAAGCATTGTTCATTTTCACTAGCACCCACAGAAATGACTGCTTGGAATGGCAGGCACTGGAGAAAAAGGATGTTAGCGCTATTTATAGCTCACAGGTGGTTCCCATTGCCATTGTACCTGAGAATGTCGCAGTCCTTAATGCATTCCTGCTCAAAGCAATTTTCTCAAGCACAGGACAGCCTTCCCAAGGCTGTGCTGGAGGCACAGAGGTTTGTTTTGGGAAAATGGACCCTTACATTTGCAGTGTGTTTCCAAACTGTTGTAAAACACCTGCAGTGGGCACAACCTCCAGCAAGGACACGCTCCTTCCCTCTACCGGTGCTCAAGTATCCCTCTTGGGAGTCCTGAGACTGCTGCTTTGCTGGAGGCTCTTCCCCTCTCCACCACCCTACCTACCAGCCTTGCCATCCATCTACAGTCCACACCAAGCCACAGCACAAAACGCCATCAGAAAAACAACAGCATAAAACCTGGCAAGATAAAGTGAAAATACTCTCCAAAAACTGGCTGGCACAAAACCACCCTTGCTTCTGCCATGCGTGACCAACTGCAAGGCTTGCATAGCCTCAGTCTCAGGAGTGGGGCAGCTCTGTCCTGACTGCTTCTCACGGAGATATTGCAGCAGGGCCAGGAAGGGAAACTCCTTCCCAGTGACCCTGACTGGGTGTTCCATGGAGCAGCAGCACACCCCCACTACCCTTGACCCCTTATCCCTCATAGCCTGGAGAGGCAGCTGCACACCTTTCTTTACCCACAGCTCCTGATCAAGCAGTTTCTACTTCACTCTGATACCAGAGAGGTGCAACAGGAAAACCACTCACAGTTTTATTTCTTCAAATTTAAGGTAAGAAATTAGAGCAAATACTCATCAGCCACATAATCAAAAGTTTGCAAGGAAATCTAAGTTCTATGTCTTAATATCTCCTTTTAGTTATTCTCATGTGCTCATCATGGTCAATTCCTTTGTGATATACAATCAATCTTCTTAAAAGATGACTTAATCAAAATCAAATAATGATTTTAAAGTCAGCAGTTGAAAAAAAATTCTAAAGAAAAAACATTCAATTCTGCCCCAACAGAGATGAGAATGTCGCCAGAAAGCTCTATGACATGCCTAAAAAACTCTAGTGCCAAAATAGATCTTCCACTGCAGAGTTTTGAAGTTTGCTCTTGATTCCATAGCAAAGAATTTGTACAGCTTTGTCAACCTTAGAAAAAGGTGCCTTTTTTGTATGTACCCTTTCAAGAAAGGCAAAGCTAGAAGAGTACTTCACTGCTTATGTTAAAAGTGCAGGGAGAGACAGCTCAAAGCTACCCCTGCCAAATGACTGAGGAATATCAAAATCCCTTTCTCATGCCTTCAAATATTCTGAAATCTTGCAAACTTGACAGCATTGTCAATTTTGTATTGACAGCAGCAGTCAGATAAAAATCATTTGAGGAGTAAATCAAGGAGAAGAAAAAATCCCCTTTAATCCACAGTCACACAAATCCATACTGCCTGCAGAAGTGCAAGTGCTTTGGAGCCCTTTTTAACAGCAATATATTAACATCCTTGTTTGCCTTTCCTGAATCTTGCAAGACATTATTTTCCCACATCCCTCTCTCAGTCTGGCCTCTTTGACACCATTTTTATCAGAACTGCCCACAACTTACACCTATCGACAGCCTGTGACACCAATGAAGTCTTGGCACAGTGCTGGCTGTGACAGCACTCACTGAACTGTTATCAATATCAAGGTCATTTTGTTTTTCCTGCTCTCACTGCAGCTGCAGCTTCTCTGCCCTCAGGGCATGAGCTGCCCAAGAAAGCTTTCTGTCTAAGCTCCTCAGAAGCCATAGCCTCTCTGCTCCATTACTGGCGTTATATAAGATTAGAGTGAAGTTTCTACTATTAGAAGCAGTTAGCTGCATGGTGATTGTGTGCTCCCCTGATTACAGCATACAGCACAGTTATGGCTGCTGGCAGCAGGACTTACGACTAGATAATTTTAATTCAGGGAGAAGCATGAGCGCAGTTGAGATGCATCAAAAAAATCAGTATTTTTGGGGGGCTTGAATTCCTAGCTGTGGTACCCTGGATAAGAATGCCTTAGAGGAGAAATAAAGGGGAAAGCATCATGCTAGGCTCGACAGATATCCACAGACAGTCGGAAATTGTGCTAGGAGCCTGTGGAGGGCAGCGCTGTCTTGCTGGGGATGGTTCATTCCATAGCTCAGAGATGCCAGCTGCTAAGGTAATACTTCTTTTTTTATCTCTTTTGAATCTGAAAGCTGCAGATGTAAAAGCTGGCGTCATGCCACAGCCATGACCTGTCATTGCCAGCAGGACTCCCCATCTTTGTGTCTCCATTTTTAAGCCATCCTTTCCTGCAGCCTTAGTCACATGCATGGGCAAGCGCTTCTTCCTAGGCTGGGTGACTCAAAGAGGAGGGTTGGGGGAGATGGGAGGGGGGCAACACAAAGACTGTCCTCCCTTGGAATGACAAGAGTTTTGGGAAAATATATGCAGATCTATTACATTGCAAAGAAGAGAAAATGCTCTCCAGGAGTGCTTCTGTAAGGTAGCACCCTCTGCCCAAAAACAAGGCACAGGTGAAGCTCACCCCAATGAGCTCAGCAAGCTCTGCCCCTGCCAGTGGCTTGCCTTGTCCAAGGACAACAGTGGCTGGAATGGGGCTGCTTGGAGGCCTCACTCAGGGGCCCCTCTGAGCTGAGATGCTTTGGCCCCACCTCCACCTGCAGGCCTGTGTCTGGCCATGCACCCCCTTGTCTTCCCACTTCACCTGGGACCTGCCTCACCAGGAGCTCTCCTGGCTATCCAAACCCTGCCTGAGGCAGATTGCCTGCACCTGCCCTGCGATCTCTCCCTCTACTGAAATAGCCTTGTGCATTCCTGCCGTCCTCAGGGGGACGCAGCTCCTGTGGGGCAGCGCAGCAGCCCCTCCAGCACCATGGCCAGCCCTGCGCAGGAACAGGAGGGCTCACAGGGGAAGGAGCCTTTAGCTTTCCAGCCCAGCTCAGGCTCCTTGTGAGCAGAAGTTGGTACCTTCCAGCTCAGTCTGGAGAAGTGAGAGGGCCCCATCATAAATGTACAAGGCCGGATGTGAATGGAGATGTCAGGAGGGAGAGCAAGCAGTGAAGAGGTGTGAAGACTCAGATTTTCTCCCACCCTGTAAAACACGGTTGCCAGTGTAGGGTGAGGGGCATCTGCAACCTGAGCTGGGTTGGGCTGAAGGGGGGAAGCCGTGGGGGAGGCTTGGAGGGCTGCTCCTGTTCTTTCCTGACACTGCGGTTAAAAGGCGGACTGTGTTTTCCAGAGCCCTCGATCTGGCATCTTTCCCAGGTAGTAAATTCTCTTAAAAACTGAACCAAACAGAGCTTTAATTGTACATTCTGCTTTTCTCTTCACTCCAAAATAATGGCAATAGCATTTATACAGTGCGGCATTGAACACGTACCCGCACTGAGGCTGAGGGACCGATTCTGCTTTCCATTATTCAGGGGCACTGCCTCTGGTGAGGCAGATCAGAGTTTGAACAGTGAGCTGGAGCAATGAACTTCTACTACTCCCTGCTGTTTGACTGTGGGCAAAATAAAAGGCCATAATATATGATGCAGTCAGCCAAGAAAGCAATATTGCTCTGCCATGTGCACAAGCTACACCAAGACAAGTCCAGGATCTCATTTCTAAATTCCCATAGGTACCTCATTTAAACCATCAGCCATAACCTGCTTCTCATTTTCAATACCACTTGGTATTAGAGCTGCAGTGAACTGCTGGTGAGAGATTCTAATTCCTGCAAACAAGCCCCCGTAGGCTTGCAAGGAAAACAGAGAGTTCCCCTCTTGGTTGCCTGCTAGGTTCCCATCTGGCTGTTTCAACTTTGCTATTGCTTTTAAATGTGCCTGTTTCTGCACACGAAGCTTTCAGCTCTACCTCAAGAGACTACTGGGTTCTCTTAGCGTCAGATTCTGACCAAAGTGTAGATACAGACTGGGTCTTCTTAGCAAAAAGGAAGATCATATTTCACATTACAGTATCTAAAAGATTAATTCCACTAACATGATCATTTCCTTGTGAAACACACTTCTTTCCATCTGGAATTTTCCATCAGGAGGACAAAGAGCCATAGTGTTACACATTACCTGAGAGAACAGAGCAAGGAGTGTAAAAGATGAGTGCAGAGATGCTTGCTGAGAGAAAAGAGAAGAAAAAACTGAGTAGACAGCATTTTCAAATGCATCAGAGGCTGCTTTTTATTTTTTTTCCCTTCCACATGAATTATGTTCTGACCCCATGCTTTGGAATTTTGAACCATTTAGTTTGTCAGGTTTTTGATACAGGGAATTCAGGATATTTTGCTGCAGGAGCTTTCTGTATTATGTTATTGTTAGGTAGTGTTTGTGCTATTGTAGTAACCACAGGCCCTGCTGTGCCTGAGGCTCTCAATAATCTCATATAAGGACTTGCTACTGAAAGACACCTGTCCCCATCCAGGCTATCAGCATAACCACAGGCAGAGCTGTGCCAGCCAGGAAGGTGCTAGCAAAAGGGAAAGAGGAAAGATGATTGGGGTCCAACTAAAGCCCTGTCAGACTCCTCTTGGGGCACCAGACATTCATTTAATCTCTCTACAGCTCAGTTCCATCTAGTGGAGACAAGGGAACAACCATGGCAAAATGGCCCTGTTACAGAAGTGAAAATTCGGGCTAGGCAAATAGGTGGCTATTCAGTCTGTGTTCATTTTTAGTGAAATAAAACATTTTTCTCAACCAGGAACAAGCCATTTCATCTTGTTTTAATATTTTAAAATATTTTATGCAATGAAGGAGAACAAATTCCGAAACTAAGTAACTGAATAGAAAAATGGAAATGGTAATTTATATTTTTTTTTAAATAACAGAATTAACTATTTCATACCTGCAATATTGGAGTGTTTGCATTTTTACCCCAAAAATTTTGCTGACTTTTTTTTCCACTGGAATCTGCAAATTCAACACAAATCTGTTAAATGCTTTAGCCAATTCAAGTCTCTGGGGGTTTGTGTGGTTTTTTGCTTTTCTTGGTTTTTTTGGGGGGGTGTAGGTTGGTTTTTTTTTTTGCCAGAGATGTTCAGTAGAAAATGGCAATTGTTTCCACCATAGAGAAAGAAAGGGAAGAAAAAAACCCCCAAACCAACAAACCAAAACCCAAACCAACAAACCAAAAACCATACCAAAAAACTTTGCAGACTGTAGTATTTGAGTGGCTGGACAATACTGGGGAGATACAAAGCTCCACTAGGTTGTTGTAAACGAGGTTCTGGCATGACTGGATCCCTCAGGAGCTGCATCCAGCTGCATGCAAACAGCATGGAGTCACCCACAGCTTTTCCTAGCTGCTCCCTGCAGCCAGGCATTGCCAGCCACAGCCACTTCCAGCTCGGGCCTCCAGGGCAACTCCTGGAGCACTGGGGAAACCCAGGCTCCACAGCCCAGACAGGGATCCAAGTTGGCCCTGGCCATTTGGGGTGCACCCCAGTGCTCCAGGTGTTTGGGAATTATGCAGAATGACAAGACAGTTTAAAAGATTGTGTGCTACCTTATATTTTGTGGATTGCCATTAAAATCTCTGTCCAGCCTCAAAAGTCTCCTGTAGGTTGAATTTTTTTGTTTGTTTCTGTTGTTTTAAGCAGAAAAAAAAAAAAATAGGAGAGAAAGGTAGAAGGAAAGAAAGAAGCTAACGAGACGGCTACAGTTTATAAGAAAAGTAATCCTATCCAACTTGCATGGTCTAGATCTCTGCAGAAAATATTAGTGACCTTGTAAGATAGAAAATTTTCCCTCAGGTACAGGGATTCCTGCCCTCCTGCTGTCACTGACTGTTTCCAACTAGAACAGCTCCTGGGAGCCACCCAGAGGGAGAAGCTTAGAGAAATGTAATCCGTGGCAGCACTTTTGCTACCACTGCAGTATCTTAAAGTAGAAGGTGGGGGAAACTTTCACCTAAGTCCCTGGCCTTCAATTAAAAGAATCATATTGCTTTCCTCATTAGTCCAATCATCTGCTATAGCTATTTCCAAGCTTACCCTGAAGGCCCTGTAGAGCAATCCAATTTCAAGGCCAGTGCAGTGCAGGCAGGAGCGATGTCCTTATGAGGAGCCATGCTTGTGTTGACACAAGGAGCTCACTTGTCTGACATTAGGCATGTGAATAAAACAATGTTGGCACACTTTTTGGAGAGAGGATTTTGGAGAGCTCTGTTACAAAGCACTTCCCTGGCTGCAAAGGCCAGAGTCAACTGTGAAGTGTCACTGGCACCAAAATGACTCAATTCTGGGAGAACTTCCTCCAAGTCAGGTCTTGAACAAGAGGCCACACAATCTAATTCTCTTTGCTCATCGTTGCCATTACTGTAACTAACTGGGAGGCTACAATAGAAGTTTAAAGCAGCAGGGTCTAGGAGAAGTGAAAGTTTGGTATCCATCTGCTCCACAACTTCAGCCCTTAAGCATTTGCAGCAACTCAGAGTTAGCCACTCCTCGAAAATGAGCCTGTAGCCTTATGAATCTCCTGACGTAGAAACTGTATTATCTTATTCTTGATTTTTCTTTTACTGCTTCAGCTTAACGTTCTGTGTCGGTGAAAGTACAAACAGGTCATCATGAAGATGCTGGCAGTAGCTCTTGTGCACAGTGCATGACTTTCACAAGGCAGTAAAACTTGTAGGGCAATGCACATTATCTGTTTCTGTGCTATTTTTCATGCTAATCTGGGCTAGGATTGTACAACATATTCCTTTACCAAAGCTCTTGATCTTATATTATCTGCCCTGAAAAATTTGTAGGCTTTTATCTCTATATTTCTCTCTACTTCCCTGCAGTTCTTTTCCTCCATCATTAGAAGTAAAACCAATCATTTTTTTCCTATGTCTCCCATAATTTTTATTGTGCTTTTCATATCTTGCTTATTAAGTAGTTACCCTAGGGAGACCTCTTTCTTATTGAAACATACAAAAAGCTATAACTGCACTTAACATTGGTGGGGAAGAGGAGGGAGGAAGGGGCAAAAGAAGCAAATTTAAACTGAGGTCACAGAAATATATGTGTATGTTCAGTAACGTGCTTCACATCAACTCCACTTCTTTTTCTGTAAGCAAAAATATATTCTCCCTTGTTTTCTGCTTATTTCCCAAATCAGCTTACACTGTTAAAAATCATGTAAATGGACAAAGTTGTTGTTTTAGGAGCAACATCCATATGGCTGCTGTTCCTGTGGGGCACGGGACAGACTACATGACTTCTGAAGGTCCCATCTGCACTTGTTTTCTAAAATTGCTGAGAAAATAAACCCAAACTTTAGATTTAGGCATTCAGGCATTAGAGTGAAAACTGATGCCATATCAGAATAAACACCATTTATGCTACTTTGGGTGGAGTTCTAGTGTGCATTCCACGTTGATTATGACTCTAGTAAGAACAAGCAACCAAATAAAGCTCATGAATATTTTCAGGGGGTAAAAACAGCAATTCAGGATAATGAGATCCAGGAAGGAGAAACGTTCCTAAAGTCTCAGAAAAGGGACTGCTTGGATATCTTGCTCTTGACTGAGCTTTGCTTCCAGCTGAACCATCTGGCCTGGGCTTGCTGGGTCTAAACCAGCAAACGGCATTGCAAAAGGGTTGCCCATATTCCACAACATGATTTGTGAGGGTTCACAGGTCTGTGATCTCACAGACCTGTGAGGGAACCCTAGATGGGATTCTCAACAGGACAACAATGCCAGAACTTTTAGCTCTGTCATTTCAAGAATACTCTTTTCTCACATCCTGGGTAAGTACCCTGCCCCTCAGACAAGAGAAATGGCCCCTCTTTGGAGGGAAGTAGTTATCACATTATTTATACAAAGTGGAACAGCTCCCAGAGGAGAGACTGACATAGGCACAGGTGCAAGAACACCAGTATAGCTAAGTGTCCAGTGATATTCAACTGAGAGAGAACAAACTAGTTCAAATCCTCTCAATTTCTCTTTCTATATATACAGATATATATATGTTTAGAAAAGCATGTGAAAAGCCTTTCCTATGTATACATGTATGGATGCCTGTAGGTGTATTTAAATGCATCACTATAAATGAAATAAAATTGTAGGTATACACTGTTCATGTGTGTACATATGCACCATACAGATGGCTCTCACATCCACATCCTAAGATTTTCACCTTGGCCCTTGAAGCTTTGTAAGTATAAGTCCGTTTAATGATGCATTCAAAAACTTCTAGTTTTAACTAATCAGAATCAAGCGTACACAAATACTCTGGTAGCTTTTCAACAAAAAGAGAAATGATACCTGTGCCTACAAGGTTCATCCAGTCTGCATTCAGGTGGTGCAGATGTTCTTTACCAATAGTGTTGCTTGACAAGAAATTAAATCACATTACCTTATGCTGCTTTCTCAGGGGAGAAATTACATGGCTGTAGAGTCCTACCCCTGAGTCAGTCCTGCTCTCTGGATGCTTTTAGCAACACCTGCAGGCCCTGCTGCACAGACTATTCTAAAAATGTAATCCTATTGGAGGGTAATGAACAGGTCTACTTTCTAGGGAATAGTATTTCTGTATGAAAATTTCATTTCAATTCATTTCAGAAAAGCTGTCTCTGAAACAGCCTGAGTACATGCAAGGGAGCAGCAAGATGCTTCACACCAGAGACTCTTCATCTCTGACTCGCAGCACTTCCTATGAGACTCCAGCACTATCAGACCTCCAGCAGCTCCTGTGACTCAGAGGAGGCTCTGATAATCATGTGGACCAAGTCTGGCCAAATATCTACCTGGGAGATGCGTAAGAACATACGGTCCTATTGTTAAGCTGTTTTCAGTCCCTGCGAGGAGGAGGAGGAGGAGAGGGTGGGGTACACTGGGGAGCAGCTTTTGGATCTTCAGGAAAGTTTTTGTGATACAGGCTTCCAAAGTGATGGATGTAAAGATGATGTAAAGTTCTTGGATGTCAAGATGCAAAATGGTGACTTACTCATAGCATGTCTGGCTTGGTTTTTTATATTCTTTGAGCCACCATGGATTTGGCAAGGTAAAAATTATTTGTATTCTAGACTAAAGTCCTCAAGAAACTTACGCCAAACTGATGTCAATTCTGAGATTCATTATGTGGCCTGGAAACTGTGCTCTAAGGCAGCACACAAGAGGCCAGTAGCCCTAACCCTCAAACAGGGGTAGCAAGATGACGACCCAGAAGGATGAGACCCAGATGAATTGTACAATAGTCACATCTTGACACTCCAAATCCAAGCTTTCTTTCAAAGATGATAAAACTGAAAATACCAAACAGGAATTTTCATGCAAATACCTTATTCTTGTGACCAATAATATTTATTGCTATTTCCTTCAATTGGCTTACTGCAGATTACCTAGATGATTAGCTCATTTTCCCCAGCTCCTCCTCCTCATGAATATATCACTTAATGTTCAGAACTTTCTAGAATGCCTATAGTCCTAGTTTATGGTGGGAAGTGGATTCACCTAGCTGGTGAACATAATGCATCCACTTCAGGTCCAAACCAGGAACAAGGTGTTGCTGCATTTGTGTGAGTTCTCACTCCTGAGACCAGGCACACTATCAATGAGAGATTAGCTCTAAAAGGTCCTAAACAAATATTTAAGGAAATCTTGACCACTTCATAGAGTAAGCCATGTTCCCAGGCATTAACTGCTGGGAGGCATTTACTTAACTGACAGTATCCCACTGGCAAGTCTGTGCTCCTGCTGCTCTCCACATCTCCATATCACATTTTTCATGCACAAACCACTATGTGCTTCTTGAAATTTGCTCCTCTGTAAGCAGGATGCTGTTCCTGCATCCTTCTGTAGTGGGAGCAGGCACTAATTTTAAACCATGCTATTTTTGCAGAATGTTAGGAGTGTTGCCAATGTGCCCTTCACATCTTTCAACAGGTGGGCTGCCAGGAGCAAAACTATACTTCAAGGCCTCAACATTACTCATATCCTTAATGCAGCAGATGGACCATATAGCATCAACACAGGAGCCAATTATTATGCAGATCTGCAAATAGAATACTATGGAGTAGAAGCATTTGACGATCCTTCCTTCGATTTAAGTATCTTCTTCTATGATGCTGCCAATTTCATAGGCAAGGCCTTAAACTCTTCAGGAGGTAAGAGAGAAGCAAAGATAAGCTTTGGGAGGAAATTTCAACACAAGCCAAATGACTTTTCTTTGCAGTAACAGGCACCAACAGAGCTCAGAATCAGCATACAGTTCAAGGCAGCACATGCAGAACCACTGAGCAGAGGATGGAGAAGGGTGCCTATGCCATATGCTGCAGGGAAGGTGGCTGTGCCAGGTCCTCAGGAGTTGAGGAAGACTGGCTGCCCCCTGCCCAGCATGGGGGAAAGAAGGGCAAGCTCTGGGACCAGGGAAGGGCAGAGGTTATAGCACTGCCCGATGGGCCCATCCTGTAGGAATCAGCGGGCTCTGTGTCCTTCCACACCTCCCTCCCACCCTGACAGGGGCTCCAGCTGGGGATCCTGCCCTGCATGCTGCTCCTGCTCCCTGTGGGAGCAGCGGCACTTGGTGCTGGCTCGAATGCTTCACATGCTCAAGTACTTCACAGAATTGGAGCTTTATTCAGCCTGTCTATTAAGCTAGAGAAGCAGCAGAAGTTAATGAACTAAGTCAAAAACTACGAGCCTGACCTGCAGCCTGCTGAATTTTTGTCAGCAGAGTTTGGATTATGGCCTAGTTATCATAATTTCCATTTGTTCCAGAGTTTGCTCTGACTCTGACTGGCTGCAAGATCTGCTGCTTTCACTGGAGTGCTTTATTAAATCCTCAGTTATAGCACACACTGGGCTGCTGAGATACAGTAAATTACAACTCCATTTTTACAGGCAGACTATCCCACAGAGTTTGTGGGACTTGCCAGTGATCACAGTCAGGGCTGGGCCAAATTTCTCTGCCAAAACTTGTTTTTTTTCCCCACAGAAAACTGTACTAACAAGTTTAGTCACAGAAAGCTTCTCCTTCCACAGAAAATTTCAACTATTTCAATCTTAGGCCTAAATTAGATGCAGGAGGTCAATATGAAATACCATCTTGCCTGAAAGGTGATCTTCCTGAAAGCATGAAGATCCTCTAATTATCACTACTGCTTTCTTAACTTGTTTCTACTATTTTTTTTCTCCTCCCTTTGTCTTTTCCACTTTAGAAATGCTAAAGCACACTCACCTTGCCGTGCCTTTCTGGTTTTTTGTGCAGGTAAGGTGTTCGTTCATTGTGCCATGGGAGTGAGCCGCTCAGCAACTTTAGTGCTTGCCTTTTTAATGATCCATGAAAACATGACACTTGTGGATGCTCTGAAGACAGTGAGTGCTCACAGAAACATCTGCCCAAATTTGGGGTTCCTCAGCCAGCTCCGGGACTTGGACATTAAGCTGAATGAAGAGAGGAAAGGAACCAGAGCATCTGCTACCAGAGGCCTGTAAGGCAGTATTGCTGAAAGAAAGATGACAAAATCTTGTTTGAGCTGCCTCTATCTCTTATAGATGAACTGCATTTATAAATTTAAGACACAAGTTTATGAGACACCAGTACGCATGTTATTAATAAAAACAGATTTTGCTTGATCTTTCCATTTTGCCAAGCTTTCCTAGATTTATATTTATGATTGGTTGTATACTCTATCCTTCACTCTCCACCTTAAAACATTGCTGTCTGCTAGTTTAAAAGAAAAAAAAAAAAAAGAAAAAAAGAAAAGAAAGAAAAAAGAGAAAGATATCAGATTACACTTCAGAAATAGCTCTGTTTCAGCAACTAGTGAAGCTCATATCACTTTATGAAGTGTTAGGCTATTTGAGGTGAAAGATGCCATATTATTTATGCTACAGTAATGCTTAGAAGTCTTCTTATGAACCCGCCCCCCCACCCCTTCGCTCCCTGTATCTGAGAGGGTTTGTATTTTGAGACTCGAATCTGGCACTGGTTACTTTTTGCTTTTACAATTGGTGGAGCTCTTGAGTTGGGGTAAAAGGCAATTTAAAGGCAGAGCAGCTGGGAAACAACATAAGCCACTCTAAGAAATTATTCCAGGTATCACAGGCTTTTCCTTTTGGCTGTTCAGAGCTTTTTGGCTCCATGAAAATACATTTCCTTGAGAGGGCATTCAAATATTGTTCATCTTCCATACTAAAAATTCGAGGAAATGCTGCAGAAAATGTTTCTAAAGAAGAAGGTGGGTTCCCAGCTAAGGCTGGTACAAGAAAATACTTGACAAAGTTCAATGTATCCCAAATTTGTCTGGCAGATCAAAATTACAAAACTTGGGAATTTCTTTCTCAAAAATAAAGGATTATTAACATTGCAACATCATATTCTGTGGCATTTGCTTTTGTGAGGTGGACTGAAGTGGAAACTGAAGACACACAGGAATGGCAAGGGAGGTGTTGACAGGCATCAGGCTTTCATCTTCGTGTCTCTGGGCCACCATAAGAGCACTCAATAGCTACTGTCATCTGATGGATCAGTGCTGCCTGGAAACTATGTGAAGCACATCTGGCTTTTGGTTCCCAGCGGACAAGCATTTGCAGCACAAAGCCAGCTCCAAAGCCAGCTGGGGATGGCAGTTTGTATTCCTAGTACCAAACTCAGGAATGCAGAGGCATGAATACTCGACTTGGTGACTCAAAAACAGCACGGCAACAAGGGAAAACATTCCTTGCCATTTCCAGTATTGTCTACAAGGTTAATTTCTGCCTTCAGGACAAACAACTCAGCACCTTTTTTAATGCTCTTAGCTGATACCATCTGCTCTGTGGGCCAGACTATAGGAGTCAGAGCATGAAGCAGAGTATTTGGCACTGAGGACCTGACCATCATACCAAGGATGTCCTAGGGGGTTTTATTTGGATTAACCCTGTAGACTGGACATCCCTGAGCAGCAGTAGAGCAGTACTGGAACACTTCTCTGCTTTAGGTCACTGCGTAAGGAAACCTCCTCATGAGCTCTAGGGCTGCTCTGCAAAAGCAAAAAAAGCCCAGTAAGTAGGAATGGCCAAATTAAAAGTATGCTTCAGACCCAAAAATTTAATATGCGTGTTTCCGTCACCAATTAAATCTAACAAAGTGATTCAAGCTTACAGAACAAGTCAGGGAATCCCCCCCACCAGTGGATCTGTCTATAGAGATGCCCCCAGACTTAATCAGAACCACATTTTCTTATCCTTCCCCCTGTAGAAAGCAGGAACGAGGGCAACCAGCCGTTTTCGGGCTGGAGCAAAGGGCAGAGCTGAGGAGTCGGTGGGGTACGAGAACATGTGCACATTTAAACGCGTTTCACAGGATACAAACTCACCGCGCTTTTAAAACACTGATTGGTACAACTGGAAATCTTCAGCTTACTCTGATGGTAAAAATGCTGTAAACACGGCAGAGTAACACACAGAATGCGGCTTCTCAGGCTGCGTTGTCTCGCGTGCGGTTTTTCTCCCAAAGGCGCGCTCCGCATCCCATCCCATCCCCGCATCCCGGCCCGGGCGCTGCCCTCCGCCCGCGGCTCCGGCTGCCGCCGCCAGGTGGCGCGGTCGGCCCGGC